>JAKOGI010003896.1:30000-39016 GCA_029747015.1 Carnegiea gigantea
ATACGAGTAGTAGTGCCTGTGAATGGTTTTGTTTTAGGGAGTGGAGGAACACTCACTGAGCATATGGTGGCTCACTCTATTTCCTTTCCCCTTTTTCCTAGGTGATGAATGAATGAAAGAACTATATACCTTCTAGGACTGCCAGTCGTTCTTGCAGGTGTACCGTGATGTAATGTTGTGAAGCTTCTTGAATCAATGTTTTGGTTAAGCATGAATCGAGCATGTAGTGGCTCTAGTGGTGTAAACTTATGTAAATTATTCGAATAAGTGTTTGTAAAGGCTTAAGCCTCAACCGCGAGTGTGTGACTCGCTGGAAATTTCTAGTTTACTTTTGAGTTTTGGTTAAAATGCCACAGGTACCCTAAAGTTCATAATGAAAACATTAGAAACGTTGCAAATATAGGCGGAACTCTTGCAGTTTTGTTCCAGAAATTCCCTAACTAAACTAGAGTTAGGTAGAACTCTTGAAGAAAGTTAATAGTTACAACAGCCTTAGGGGTCTCCCATGGGGGATCCTGGCGGTGTGACATCCCTAGAGGATGAAGGGGTGTTACAGTATCTAATGCGAACCTATTATTGTCTAGGATGAACCCGACACGCCATTGTGGATGCACGGGGCGGCATTGCTGTTATGAGAGGTTGGGAAAGATGCTTAGAGTTAGCCTGGAGAGCCATTTAGAATGAATTCATGCCTTTATCTAGGGGAAACTGTTAGAAATCCTGAATGACTGCTTAACATTTGGCCACAACCAAACCCTATTTTTCCTTAATACCTTTTCGGGTGACCCGTTGTGGCGTTATAGGGTTAAGGAGTTACACCCTAAGAAACAGGTCTCCATGATGAGCTTTCCACCCCTAACACTGAAGATGACACCCCACCACCACCATCAGAGGAGGATACGGAAGATGATGAGTCTGTAGGGGAGAACGCCTTTGAGGGTAGTGAGGATAACCTAGAGGAAGAACCCATTGAGGAGGGAAGCCCAGGAGGGGAACCCCCAGCTGAGTATGAACCTCAGGAAGACCCAGGGGAGGAACCCGAGGAGGAATCATTAGAGAAGAATGATCCCGAGGAGGACCCAATGGAGGTAAGAAGACTCTGAGGAAGATCCAGAGGAAGACCCCGAGGAGGCACCATTAGAGGGGAATGACCCCGATGAGGATCCCATAGGGGAAGAAGACCCCGAGGAAGAACCTGAGGAAGAGCCTCTAATGGATGAGGAACCCAATCAGGATCCATTAGAGGGTGAGGACTCGAAAGAGGAACAGCTGATGGAGGAAGATTAGGAGGAAGACCTAGAGGAGGAATAACCCGAGCCTAAGGTCCCCCGCTGGAAGCGGGGCAGATGTGGTCGTATGTATCGGAGCACCTGCCAAATGGATGCCCCTGACCAGTAGAAGCTAGTAGTTACTTAAAAGCTTCGCTTTCTAGGACTATGCTGTTAGCTATCTTTCTATTCTTTTATTAAACCATTGTGGCTAATAAAGTTATTGATCATTTATGCAATGAATAGTATTAGTGTGCACGCTTATGGTTTTAAAAAAAAAAATTAATATAATAAAATCTTTTGAGTTGCCTAGATGCCAATGTCCATTATTGTAAAGGATGTGAACTATGCGAAAGTGTTTCCTACATGATATGTAATGTATGAAGCATGTGATGTAGTAGTTGGACCACATGAAGGTGGCAATGTTGATATGATTAGAAACTTATGTTAAATGTTACATGATTCACTAGTATATGACGTTTTATAGTAGTACGTAGGTCATGAATTATTAGGAGAGAACTTAAACTCAACCTACTTCCTGTATGTGATGGCGGGAAACAATAACGAGTATCAGACCGGACCCCACCTCGTTGTAAGGGCCCCTATGAACCTAAAGATCCCCATATCCCACTTTAGGGAGCGGTCGAAAGCCCTCTATCCCAGGAATGGGAATAGGTCACGCAGTCAGGCGGATGAAACTAACCCACCTACTAGAGAAGAACTTAATAACCTTCTACCACTAGAGCTACTATAAAAGTAAGGGGAACAACTGCAGCTCCAGAATGAGCACCCGTAGAAGCTGATGGAGGCTAGGGAGAGGAAGGTTGAAGAGGAAAACTCCTATATGCTCAGGAGATTTACAAGTCACAACCCACCTATGTACGACGGCACCCCTGACCCTAAAACCTTCGAGGATTGGATTTGGGGCATAGAGAAGTTGTTTCATGCCCTCCAATGCCTTAAGGAGTGGAAAGTGGGCTTTGCAGTGTTTTACCTAAGGATAAGGCCGACCTATGGTGGGCTACAGTGCAAGAGAGACAGTACAAGCCTGGATTTGGCTGGAGAAAGTTCAAGGAGTTGATCAAGGATCACTTTTATCCAGTTTCCCTCTAGAAGGCGAAGGAGAATGGGTTCATGCAGCTGCAGTAAGGAGGCATGAGTGTGCTAGAGTATGCCTTTAAGTTTATGGAGCTTTCCTGTTTCGCCCTGGCCTTTGTAGCCGGTGAGAGGCTCAAGATGAACCAATTCAAGGCCGGACTCAACCCTGCATTCAAGGAGAGGATCTTAGTACGCCAGTACACTTCCTACATGGACCGATACGATATCGCCGATAATATAGAGAGGGCGATGGATGAGAGAAGCAATTCTTCAACGAGCAGCATGGAATTAAGAGGAAAGGAGATCAGCGAGAAAATTTCCTCTCGCAAGAACCGTACAAGAGGCCTCCTGGAAACCATGACTCCAACAACAACATACGTGGGGGCCAGCACTCCAACACTCGGCCTAGGGTGACCTGCAATGCTTGCAGGAAGTCAGGACATTACGTCTGGGAGTGTCATTCAGTTAAGAGGTGTTTTCCTACAGAAGCCCACAACATCAGATCCAGGACCGCCTACATCCCCCACCTCCTGCCAGTCAAAGTTGCAGAGGATAAGGACAGCAGTCCCAGCAGCACTACCAGAATAGGGGTGGGCAGGCAGCCAACCCTAGTCGGCATGGCCAAGTGCATCAACAGAATCAGGCTCGACCTACCAACCAGCCGCTGCGAAACAATGGAGGTAGAGTTAACGTATTGCACAAAGAAGAAGCGGAGGATGCTTCGAATGTCGTAATGGGTGCAGTTTCTATGCAAGCATAACCTGTAGATATTTTGTTTGATTCGGGTGCAACGCACTCTTTTATTTTTGTTAAACTGGTTGAGACGCTAGGGTTAGTTCCAACCCATAAATCCTCTCTACTGTCCATAATCCTCCCTGATTGGAAGACTGTAAGGTGTGAGGAACTATAGGAGAACTGCCCTACTCGAATGTGTGAGCATGAGTTTCTGGCCAACCTATATAGATTCGAGTTAACTGATTTTGGGGTGATCCTAGGATGGATTGGTTAGCAAAATGTTAGGCTCAGATAAATTATCTAAAATAAAGAATCACCCCAAGGGGGGCCAATGGGGAGAAATTAGCACACAAAGGCAAAGGTCCAAGACAGGGAGTGAAGCTGATTCCTGTGATGAAAGCCCGCAAGTTGTTAGGAAGAGGATGCGAGGGTTTCTTATGTAATGTAGTGCACACCGAGGGTGTTGAATCATCCCTCGAAGACATTCAGCAGTGAGGGAGTTTCTTGATGTACTCCTGGAGGAGATCCCTGGCATGCTACCCCTTAGAGAAGTAGAGTGCTACATTGATCTGATGCCCACAGTCACCCCCATCTCTAAGGCACCATATCAAATGGCACCGGTGGAGCTTAAAGAGCTAAAGACACAGATAGACGAGTTGTTAGAAAAAATGGTATATCCGACCGAATATGTCTCCATGGGGAGGCCCGATGTTATTCGTGGGAAAGAAGGATGGAACTCTGAGGTTGTGCATACACTATAGGGAACTGAACAAGATAACAATTAAAAATCGTTACCCTTTACCCAGGATAAACGACCTCTTCAACCAACTCAGAGGTGTGGGGACTTTATCTAAGATAGACCTTCGTTTGGTGTATTACCAACTCCAAATCAAAGACGAAGATATACCTAAGACTGCCTTCCGCACTCGGTATGGGCATTATGTGTTCGTACTGATGCCCTTTGGGCTCACTAACGCCCCAGTAGCATTCATGGACCTTAAGAGTAGAGTCTTCGAACCCTACCTAGAATAGTTTGTGGGGGTGTTTATAGACGATATGATGATCTACTCGAGGACTCTAGAAGAACTGAGGAAGAACGAGCTATATGCCAAATTTACAAAGTGCGAATTCTGGTTGAATAAAGTGGCATTTTTAGGGCATGTGGTGTCCAACGAGAGAGTGTCTGTGGACCCTCAGAAGACAGAGGCCATAACGAACTAGCCAAGACCTAAGAACCTGACAGAGGTGAGGAGTTTCTTGGGCTTGCCAGGGTCCTATCATAGGTTTATGCAAACTTCTCAAAGATAACCACCCCGCTCACCAACTTGACCAGGAAGGTCACTAAGTACAAATGAACGGAGCAATGCGAAGAAGCATTCCAAGAACTTAAGAACAGACTAACAAGTGCGCCTATATTAGCATTACCCACCACCGACAAGGACTTTGTGGTGTATAGCGGTGCATCTAGGAGTGTATTGGGATGCATACTGATGTAGGAGGATGGTGTTATAGCTTATGCCTCACGACAACTGAAGACTCATGAGCGGAACTACCCGACTCATGACCTAGAATTAGCGGCTGTTGTATTCGTACTCATCTTGAGGCATTACCTGTACGGAGTACATTGAGAGGTTTTCACTGACCACCAGAGTCTGAAATATCTCTTTTCGCAGAAGGACCTAAACTTAAGGCAGACAAGGTGGTTGAAGTTCTTGAAGGACTACGATGTCCATTTCCAGTACCAACCAAGAAAAGCTAATGTAGTGGCTGTTGCATTGAGTTGCCGAATGTATCTGGTACTAAACTGCTTGCTGGCACTACCTACTGACTTGTGTGAGGAGTTCTGAAAGTTGGAGCTTAATGTAATCATCCTGAACACCAAGTCTATGCTTTGCGCCATGGAAGTACAGCCAACCCTCATAGAAGAAATTTGAATAGCACAGACTATGGACCCTCAACTGGAATGGAACAGGGAGGAGATATTAGTGGGGAAGGCACCCAGGCTCGTGAGCCATGAGGATGGTACCATCAGGTTCCATAACTCCATGTGTGTTCCTGCAGTAAAGGCACTTAAGCAGAAAATTATAGACGAGGGCCACAATACTCCACACTCTGTGCACCCACGGGGAAATAACCTGTACAAAGATCTAAAACCGGCATTCTGGTGGAGCAATATGAAGTAAGAAGTAGTTGACAACGGCCAACGGGAGTTTAGCAACTGCTAGACGTCCCTGAGTGGAAGTGGGATTTAGTGTCCATGGATTTTATGGTAGGCTTACCACTGACTCAGAGAAAAAACAACGCGATTTGGGTAATAGTGGATCAACTCACAAAAATGGCGCATTTTATAGCCATGAGAAATACCTGGACTCTAGACCAGTTAGCTCGAGCATACCTTGAAGAGATAGTGCGACTATATGAAGTGCCTCGCTCTATAGTGTCAGACCAGGACACAAGACTCAAGTCAGGTTTCTAGCAGAAGCTATAGGAGGTATTTGGGACACTATTACATTTCAGTACTACCTTTCATCTAGCCATGGACGGGCAGATGGAGTGCACGATTTAGACACTGGAAAACATGCTGAGGGCTTGTACCCTGGACTTTAAGAAAGCATGGGACGAACAGTTGGTGCTGATCGAGTTCTCCTACAACAACAGTTACCATGCAAGTATTGGGATGGCCCCGTATGAGGCATTGTATGGGAGGAGGTACAGAACTCCGCTCTGCTGGCAGGAAATCGATGAAGCTCTGACCATTGGGCCAGAATTAATCCAAGCTATCATTGATAAGATCCGGGTAATTCAAGAACAGATGAGAGCCGCCCAGAGCCACCAGAAAAGCTATGCCGACCGAAGGTATAGACCCCTAGAATTCCAAGTGGGTGATCAGGTGTTTCTCACAGTATCTTACCAAAGGAATCGTGAGATTTGGTATGGCAGGAAAACTTGGCCCAAGGTAATCGGGTCGTACCCAATCATACAAAGAGTTGGGAAGGTAGCATATCGGTTAGAATTACTGCCTGAACTTCTAAGGGCACACAATATATTCCATGTGTCGTAGCTATGGAAGTACATCCCAGATCCCTCTCATGTAATCGAGCCCAACCCCATACAGCTCTAGGAAGACCTGTTATATAAGGAGCAGCCTCTGCAGATCCTGAATCGGCGAGAGCAACACCTTTGTAGGAAGACGGTGCCCTTGGTAAATGTTCTTTAGGCTAACCACGGGATGTCAGAAGCAACCTGGGAACCAGAGCAAGAGATGCGAGATAGATACCCTCACTTGTTCCTACAACAAAGTGTATAAAAGTTACAGTGACGAAACTTTCTTAAGTGGAGTAGCATGTAAACCCCCGAAAATTCATTTTCATGATGATAGCGTTGCCGGTCTATTGAAGTTTCGGAGATGAAACTTTTTTAAGTAGGGTAGTATGTAAAATTTCGGAAATTCAAATTGGGGAATTATGTGACGTGGACAAACCCTTATAATCCAAGTGAATGTGAAAGATCTTTTCAAAAGTGCATCGGCTATTGGATTTATTATTTACCCATCAGGCTTAAATATTTAATTACCCAAATTTTGGATTAAGTCTTGGTGGAGACTCTAGTAATTTTGCCCCAAGATGTTTTCATAACTTTTCCCTCTCTCTTCTTTTTACCCTAGCCGACTACACACACCCAGCTCTTCTCCTTTAATTTTTTCCCTCTCTGATCTCCCTAAACGTCACCCCATGCACACAAATTCTCCAAGTTTTGTGTAAATTATGTTTTGCGTACTGGTTCCAAGTGTGCAAATTTTAATATCAGTTTTCTAATTATTTTTTTCATATTCTAAGAAGTGACGATCCAATCGTTTTTCTCCCAAAAACCGAACCAAGATAAGTATGATGGCATATTCGAATTTCGTTTCGGTTAAAAGCTAAGAATCTTGACTTGACTTGGATTAGTGCAGGTGTAGGGTCGTTGGGATCACTATGGCATTGTAGTGGATGTGATCGAATGAAAATCATGACCAAAAGGGATTCATGTTGGGGTTAGGGATGGGGCAAAATGTTACTGGTTGGAGGACAGTTTTTTTCGTGACTTTAAAAATTGATCCACTGGCCTGTACTAATCTAAAAATCAAGAAATTTTTATGGTAGATAGGTTGGAAAGTGCTGAGTAATTTGGTTTCTGAATCAAGGAATCGGAGTAGTATAGCATGAGATATGACCGAATTACCGAGGGCTACCCAAATCTGAGCAACCAGTGATAGTGTAGGATAATTAGGGGAAACGACCTAGTTCTAGAATAGATTATGGGAAAGCACTCAACATAAGAATTGTAGAGGACGGACTGACCTTTCCAGAATGGTTAAAAACTCAGAGTTTTGACATCATGAACTAGAAATATGGGCTCTGGAAATTGAGCCTGGATTCTGATAGAATCTGAGTTCAGGTTCAGCTACGGTTGGGAATTCCTAAGACTGTCTAAAAATTATAGAAAAAGTATTATAAGTAGGGTATGGGCTGTAGTTATGGTTCATAATTTGGACTGAGTGTGAACGCTATTTTAGTCCAGGTGCTGATTAGTAGGCCCAATTAAGTAACCGAGCACGTAATTGTACAGATTCCAAGTAACAATCATGCCCTTGCCCTTACCCTTCCTTGAAGTTGTTTGAAAAATGTATATGGTGAACATGGTAAGAGCTGCCTTTGAACGTTTGTTTTATGAAATTATGGATTGTACTGATTGAACGTGGAATGAAATATTTATGTGGCTTGGGTTGAATTATTTTGCTATATCAACGAACATGGGCATTTGAACAGATTGTGTTGAAAATGAAAGTATATATGCTATGGAAATGCTTTGGGGATCGAATTAAATCAGAATGAAATGTGTATGTTGATTAAACATTTAAAAGGGTAAACATGATTGCACAAATAAATGATGATGTGGGTGAGACTGTGAGCTATGTTATGATATTGAAGGCCACCAGCCTTCCCCAGGCAAAAGTACATGCATGTGAGCGGCCACGTGCCCTGTTGGGAAATGGGACAGGTTAGCGATAACCGTCCATGTTGATGGTAGGCCAGAAAATGGCTAAGTAGTAACTGTCCAAGTCGACGGTAGGCCATAATTAAAGCTACCCAGCTGCGTTAAACCCAAGCGCAGGCCATGAGACCTAGTGGGGTCGCTCACCCTTGAGAACCTGAAAGTCATAAGTGGAATGTGGCATGGATGTGTGCAATACTAAGAATATGTGAGTGTGGACTGTTGCATCAATTGAGAACGAATAAGGTGGTCTTGTTGCCTTTCCCACCCCTACAATGTTTAAAAATGAATTTGTGTGCGTATTTTGACTATTAGGGGTTATTGTTATTGAGTTATCTCATTTTTGTAAAATGTTTCGTTTTATAGGTGAACTGATTGCGTGAGGGATTAGGGAACTAAAGTTAGAGCAACGCTCCGACGTTTAAGCTAATAGTTGCATCAGGCAGTTGTTTTGGAAAGAGACTTGCATTGAATTTGATTCCAGTTTAGTAGTTGCCTAACAATGGTTGAAACATTTTAGCTGAAGTATTGCTAAGGAAACTTTTGCGTTAAAGTCGGATTGATACTCAACCTGGTGTTTCCACAAAGGAAATACGGCAGTAGCAACCCAGCTAGGCCTCCGCTGCCACAAAGGTTAATAATTAGTAACAAAGGAAGGGATTAGAAATTCGGGGTGTCACATATATATATATACATGCGTATATATATGTATGTATGTATGTATCTATATATATATATATATATATATATATATATATATATATATATATATATATATATATATATATATATATATATATATATATATATATATATATATATATATATATATATATATATATATATATATATATAAAATATATATATATATATATATATAT
>JAKOGI010003897.1:0-38987 GCA_029747015.1 Carnegiea gigantea
CACGCCAAAGCCCTTTAACCCTCCAAACCCAAAACCTCCTCCCCCTTCGGTCCCCAAAACAGCCCCTCAAATGTCCACAAAACCAAAGGAGACAAGGAGGGGCTTTAGGTGCCAAGGCCTTGGACATATTGCATCCGAATGTCCAAACAAGAGAGTGGTCACCCTAGCCGAGTACCAAGCATCTTTTGAAGAAGAAATGGAAGAAGAAAAGGAGTTGTACTTGAATGAGGCCCTGGAAGAAGTAGAGGAGGGCCTGGATGAAGGTGAACTCTTGGTGGTTAGGCGAGCTTTGAGTGGGTTGGCTACTCAAGATGGGAATGAACAAAGGGAGGCCATCTTTTACACGAGGTGCACCATAGGAGGCAAAGTATGTTCCTCATCATTGATGGAGGGAGTTGTACAAATGTGGCATCCAAGACCTTGGTGGACAAGCTTCAACTCACGACATCTCCACACCCTTTTCCATACACCATTCAATGGCTCAATCAAGGCAAAGGTATCCAAGTCTCATCTCGTTGTTTAGTTTCTTTGAGCATTGGAAAGAACTATAAGGATGAAATTTGGTGTGATGTAATTCCCATGGATGCATGTCATGTACTCCTTGGTAGACCGTGGCTCTTTGATAGAAATGTTATGCATGATGGCCGAATGAACACCTACTCCTTCATCCTAGACCACAAGAAAATCACCCTTACCCCCATTCGTCCTTCCCACCTCCTCAAGCCAAAAGAAACCCCACAAAAAGACATCCTACTCACTAACCTCCTCAAGGCCGAAAACCATGAGTATGAGTCATTCAAGGAGTGGCTCCTACTTGGCCTAGGTGAAACCGAAACCGTCACTCACTCCCATCCCCTCCTCATCCCTCTTCTCCAAGCCTATAACCATGTATTTCCGCAAGAAATTCCCCATGGCCTACCCCCTCAAAGAACCATCCAACACAAAATAGACCTCATTCCCGGATCCACCCTCCCAAATAAACCGGCCTATAGAATGAATCCACAAGAAACCCAAGAAATCCAAAGACAAGTGGATGAACTTTTGGCCAAAGGAATGATTCGGGAAAGCTTGAGTCCTTGTGCCGTTCCGGCCTTATTGGTACCAAAGAAGGATGGAAGCATGAGGATGTGTGTGGATAGTCGGGCTATCAACAAAATCACTATTAAGTACCGCTATCCCATCCCTAGATTGGAGGACCTACTTAATGAGTTGCATGGGGCCACCATTTTCTCTAAGATTGATCTTAGGAGTGGCTACTATCAAATTCGAATCTATGAAGGGGATGAATGGAAGACGGCATTCAAGACCAAGGGGGGACTATATGAATGGTTGGTCATGCCATTCGGCCTTCCCAATGCTCCAAGCACTTTCATGCGTCTAATGAATCAAGTCCTCAAGCCTTTCATTGGGAGGTTTGTAGTGGTCTATTTCGATGACATCTTGGTTTATAGCTAAGGTGAGAAGGAGCACGCTAATCACCTTCAACAAGTTCTTGATGTGCTCTCCCAAGAGAAGTTATATGGCAACTTGAAGAAGTGCCACTTCTTCACTCCCCAAGTTGTTTTCTTAGGGTATGTTGTTTCGGCCCATGGTATACAAGTGGACGAGAGCAAAGTTCAATCCATCCGGGAATGGCCAGTTCCTTCCTCTATTCACCAAGTGAGGAGCTTTCATGGTCTAGCCTCTTTTTATAGGAGGTTTGTCAAGAACTTTAGCACAATCATGGCTCCTTTGACCGAGATTCTCAAATCCAAGAAATTTGAGTGGAATGAAAAGGCCCAAGCCACCTTTGAAGATGTCAAGGAGAAGCTCACTAGTGCACCCATACTTGCTCTTCCAAGCTTCTCCAAGATATTTGAAGTGGAGTGTGATGCTTCGGGGGTGGGCATAGGGGCGGTCCTATCACAAGAAGGTCGACCATTAGCCTACTTTAGTGAAAAACTCAATGAGGCCAAGCGAAAATACTCAACGTATGACAAGGAGTTTTATGCCATAGTGAAGGCCTTGGAACGTTGGAGACATTATTTGGTGGGGGGAGAGTTCATCCTCCACTCGGATCATGAAGCACTCAAGTTCATACAAGGTCAACACAAGCTCAACCCAAGGCATGCTAAGTGGGTGGAATATCTTAAAGCTTTCCACTTTGTGATCCACCACAAATCCGGGCACTTAAACAAGGGTGCGGATGCCTTGTCTAGAAGATATCTACTCCTCTCCTCCCTTGACTCAAGAGTCCTTGGGTTTGAATTGATCAAGGAGTTGTACGCCAAGGATGAAGACTTCAAGGAGACCTTTGAAGTATGCTCACGGCACCCCCATGGTCCATTTCACATTGAAGAGGGGTTCTTATTCAAAGGAAACCGGTTATGTATCCCTAAAGGAGGCATTAGGGAGCTTTTGATTAAAGACGTGCATGGAGGAGCTTTGGCCGGCCACTTTGGCATTGAGAAGACCTCACTCATGTTGAAGGAGCACTACTATTGGCCCAAGATGGTCAAGGATGTTGAGCATTATGTTAAAAGGTGCTCTACTTGTCAACTTGCCAAAAGCCATGTCTTGCCTCAAGGTCTTTACTCGCCCTTCCCGGTCCCAAAGGCTCCTTGGGAGGATGTGAGTTTAGATTTCATTACCGGCCTACCAAGGACACAACGGAATAAGGACTCCATAATGGTGGTAGTTGATCGGTTTTCGAAGATGGCACACTTTGTCTCATGCCATACTACCCATGATGCCACTCAAATTGCAAGCCTCTACTTCAAAGAGATCGTGAGGCTCTATGGCATCCCCAAAAGCATGGTGTCTGACCGGGATAGCAAGTTCATGAGCCATTTTTGGCTCACTCTATGGAAGAAGATGGGCACTCATCTCAAATTTAGCACATCATGTCCCCCCCAAACGGATGGCCAAACCGAGGTCACCAATAGGACCTTGGGTACTTTGTTGAGGGTCCTAGCCAAGAAGAGCACAAAGGGTTGGGATGAGTTGCTTAGCCATGCCGAGTTTGCCTACAATCGAGTGCCAAGTAAAGCCACCGGTCTTTCTCCATTCCAAGTTGTATATGGTTTCAACCCTTGTACACCTATGGACCTTACACCCCTCCCTACTCCAACCAAGTTTAGTTAGGAGGCCGAGAATTGAGCAAAGGAAATCCAAGAGCTCCATGCACAAGTGAGGGCTAAAATTGAGAAGTTCAATGATCAGACCAAGGATCGGGTAAACAAGCACCGCAAGGAAGTCCAATTTAAGCCCGGAGATTTAGTATGAATCCACCTAAGAAAGGAGCGATTTCCTAGCAAAAGAAGGTCCAAGCTTCTTCCACGCTCGGATGGCCCATTCAAGATCCTTGAAAAAGTCAATTCCAATGCATACAACGTTGATTTGCCCGGTGACTATGGAGTATCCGCTACATTCAATGTAGCCGATTTGAGGCCCTACTTTGATGAAGAAGACGAGCTACCAAGTTTGAGGACAAACTCTTCCCAAGCTGGGGGGGATGATGGGGATCAGCCCCAAGGGTTCTTATAGCTCAAGAGGTCACAAAGGCTTTCCAAGGATTAGAAATCACTCAAGACATGATCACTTGCATTCTGCCGGGCTCATCCCGCACATGGCCCGACTTTCTGACCTTGGTGACCTGATGACCTGAGGCTTTAAAGCCAAACTTTTGGATTGGAGAGTTAGCTGCCCAATAAATCAAGTTTCAGCCCATTTGGATGTCATTTGCCCATCCAAACCCTTTGTTAAAGCCAAACTGTCCAAAACTGTTTTCCAGGTCAGATTTTGTCCGGTTTTTGGGAGCCCATTTTCCCCAACCTAAAGTAACCCTAACAACCTGGAATTTTAACCCCTAGATCCTTTTTTGAATTGGCTAAAAGGGTGGGAAAAGAAACCGGAGTCAAACGTGTCCCAAGGAGGCTAAAAGCAAGGAAACTTCTAAAGCTGCTTTTGGGAAGTCAGCCTGCACCATCTCACTTGTTCTGTTTATATCTCCTGAACGGCTGCCCCAAATGAGCTCCAAAAGTAGTCATATGAAAGAACACTTTCTAAGCTTTCTAATAAGGTATGTTGGAGCCAATTTGGGTAAGTAAGGACGAAGATACAGCTGCTGAAAGTTGACACTGCAATCTGGAAAACTGGACAGCAACTGTCAACATCACCTTTTGTACTTTTCTTGCTTTTTGTGCTTCCCTTTTGTCTTGATCCGTTTGGCTTGCATTGTAACCCATGTAATCTGAATTTTGAGGCTCCCTCCTATATAAGGGACCTTTAGGAATGTAAGAAGGCAGCTTTGAATATCATGCAATGAAATCTGAGCGTTTTACTCTCCATTGAAACTCCTAGTTGCTTTAGCTTGAATTGGCTAGTTCAAGTGGTGATCTTCTAGGGTCCTTTCTCTTGCTTATGGTGGTGATATTCTGTATCCATAAGTGAAGAAGGAATAGCCCAACTTCTCCTCTAAGTGGCGCTTTTGGCTTATCTTAGACAAGAGAGTTGCACACTATCCATCAAGACCGGGTGAGCTCATTGTTCTTTTCGGTTTTTGCTTGTCCTTGTTTTCAATCTTCCCCATCATACATTCTCATCTTTGACATTCCCATGGTTAACATACATCACCGTTTAACATAATGCTCAACATCCTTGGCCAGCTTGGGCCAATAGTAGTGTTCTTTCAACATGAGTGTGGTCTTCTCAATGCCAAAGTGGCCGGCCAAAGCCCCTCCATGGACTTCTTTAATCAAAAGCTCCCTAATACCTCATTTGGGAACACATAGCCGGTTCCCTTTGAATAAGAACCCCTCTTGAATGTGAAATGGGCCATGGGGGTGCCGTGAGCATACTTCAAAGGTCTCCTTGAAGTCTTCATCTTTGGGGTACAACTCTTTGATCAATTCAAACCCAAGGACTCTTGATTCAAGGGATGAGAGGAGGAGATATCTCCTAGACAAAGCATCCGCACCCTTGTTTAAGTGCCCAGACTTGTGGTGGATCACAAAGTGGAAAGCTTGAAGATATTCCACCCATTTAGCATGCCTTGGGTTGAGCTTATGTTGCCCTTGTATGAACTTGAGCGACTCATGATCCGAATGGAGGATGAATTCTCCTCCCACCAAATAGTGTCTCCAATGTTCCAAGGCCCTTACTATGGCGTAAAACTCCTTATCATATGTTGAATATTTTCGCTTGGCCTCATTGAGTTTCTCACTAAAGTAAGCTAAGGGCCGGCCTTCTTGTGATAGGACCGGCCCTATGCCCACTCCCGAAGCATCACACTCAACCTCAAATATCTTGGAGAAGCTTGGAAGAGCAAGTATGGGTGCACTAGTGAGCTTCTCCTTCACATCTTCAAAGGCGGCTTGGGCCTTTTCATTCCACTCAAACTTCTTGGACTTGAGGATTTCGGTCAAAGGAGCCATGATTGTGCTAAAATTCTTGACAAACCTCCTATAGAAAGAGGCTAGGCCATGAAAACTTCTCACTTGGTGGATAGATGAAGGAATCGGCCATTCTCGGATGGATTGGACTTTGCTCTCATCAACTTGTATCCCGTGGGCCGAAACAACATACCCTAAGAAAACAACTTGGGGAGTGAAGAAGTGACACTTCTCCACGTTGCCATACAACTTCTCTTGGGAGAGAACTTCAAGAACTTGTTGGAGGTGATTAGCATGCTCCTTCTCACCTTGGCTATAACCCAAGATGTCATCGAAATAGACCACCACAAACCTTCCAATGAAAGGCTTGAGGACTTGATTCATTAGACGCATGAAAGTGCTTGGAGCATTAGTAAGGCCAAATGGCATGACCAACCACTCATATAGTCCCCCTTTGGTCTTGAAGGCCGTCTTCCACTCATCCCCTTCATAGATTCGAATTTGATAGTAGCCACTCCTAAGATCAATCTTAGAGAAAACGGTGGCCCCATGCAACTCATCAAGTAGGTCCTCCAACCTAGGGATGGGATAGCGGTACTTAATAGTAATCTTGTTGATAGCCCTACTATCCACACACATCCTCATGCTTCCATCCTTCTTTGGAACCAATAAGGCCGGAACGGCACATGGACTCAAACTCTCCCGAATCATTCCTTTGGCCAAAAGTTCATCCACTTGACTTTGGATTTCTTGGGTTTCTTGTGGGTTCATTCTATAGGCCGGTTTATTTGGAAGGGTGGATCCGGGAATGAGGTCTATCTTGTGTTGGATGGTCCTTTGAGGGGTTAGGCCATGAGGTATTTCTTGTGGGAACACATGATCATAGGTTTGGAGAATAGGGATTAGGAGGGGGTGGGAATGAGTGATGGTTTCGGTTTTCTCTAGGCCAAGTAAAAGCCATTCCTTTAATGATTCAAACTCATGGTTTTCGGCCTTGAGGAGGTTGGAGAGGAGGATGTCTTTTTGTGGGGTTTCTTTTGGCTTGAGGAGTTGGGAAGGACGAATGGGGGGTAGGGTGATTTTCTTGTGGTCTAAGATGAAGGAGTAGGTGTTCATCCGGCCATCATGCATAACATTTCTATCAAAAAGCCATGGTCTACCAAGGAGTACATGACATGCATCCATGGGAATCACATCACACCAAATCTCATCCTTATAGTTCTTTCCAATGCTCAAAGTAACTAAGCAACTGATGGAGGTCCATCCCCTAACATGATCCATGGCCATCAAGGGAGCCCAAAAGGTCCAAACCTCATGTCCAAGATGCAAGAAATCACCCTAAGGGAACAAGGAAATTATTTCCTCAAAACTGGAATTTCAGGCGTGCACAAACCCGGTTTTGTGCACGTTATTTCCTAAACTTCCCAAGGCTGAAATGGGGTTGCAGGAAGCCTAAGTTTAAGTTCAAGATGTGCTCTTTCCATCAAGACCTCTTGCAAGTCATTTGGAGATCATTTGGTACCTCAAAACCTCAAGCCAAGTCAAACACTACATTCTGGCCAGAAACTGGACTGTCCGAATTTAAGGGCTGTGTTGGTGGCTTTTTCTCCTCTATTTGGTTTGAAACTTTTATGGCTTGAAAGTACTTTAAAAATATTATCAAATGGCCATAAAAAAACTCAGCCAAATTACACACATATAGAGCTATTAACCACCAAAACATTGCACAAAAACATCCCTTTACCCGGTACATGCCCAGCCGGTACAAGAGAGAGAGGAGTGAGGTGTTTTGCTCTTTTCCATGCTTAGCCACTTGCAAGAGTCATTATGGGAAGTACCAAGCTGCCAAGGAAGCTTCCATTCACCCCAAGATCGACACATCATCCTCAAGATTAGCATTGAAGAGGTGTCAAGTGGAGGATGCATCTATCCTTTTTTGCTTTGATTTGATCTTTGTATTTTTGCCTAGTTTAGCTTGTAGTGCAACCTAAGGCCTATGCTTGTACTTGAAAAGCTTGTATTAATACCCCCCCAAGGCTTGGCCGGCCACTCACTCAAGCATTTGTATGAAATGAAGTTGAGCTTTGCTCCTTTGAACTCCCAAACTCTCTTCTAGCTTATCTCTTCCTTTGGCCGGGTTGAGTGGTGATCTAGCAAGAGTCTTAACTCCTTCTTGGTGGTGTTTCTGTATCCAAGGGGTGGTTAAGGGCCCTAACATCTTTCCTTGGTGGTGTTTCTGTATCCAAGGTTGGTGTTAGTTCCGGTTGCTTATCCAAGTCTAAGGTGAGTTTGTGGTTTCAAAGTTTCCTTGAACTTCTTGCACTTTGCTTACATTTTTCCCATCCTCTTGACTTTCCCTAGAGGATACATCAGCAACGGGATGTGATGCATATACCCATATGCATCACTTTTATTTTTATTTTTATTTAAGGTCAACTTCCAAGAAGAAAAGTGTCAAACAAGAGCGTGCATGGGAACTCTCATATTTTCTCTTATTATGTGAGTTCAAGGACTTTAGACACCATGAAGAAGTCAAAGAAGTTGCAAAACTTTGCCGGAAATTGGCATTCATGCCCGAAGACGTAATGCCGCCTTCATCCCGAATTTTCCCGCTTTTTGTGTGCACTTTTGGCCTACCTAAAGTGGTCCCACAACTTGAGGCTCCACATGGTTTTTTGAAGTTTAAGATTTCAGCTTTCAAATAAGCCCAAGTTTGTTTAATTTGGACGTCATTTGATTGGGCAAAATATCACTCAAAGATACGTTATGCTGATCCAGTCCAGTCTGAGATAGGTGCATTGTTTGGGCCATAACTTTCAAACCGCTTATCCAAATTGAGCAAATGAGCCCATTCTGGAAAATAGACTTCCAGGGCTTTCTAACAAGCCCAAGAACGCGTGATTTGGCCGAGTATTCTGGAAGTTATGCTCTGTTGACGTTGAGGCAGTTGCAAGGATTAATGTTGGGAATATGAAGAGTCTTCGGTTACATATACTTGTGTGGCTGATATTGTGCACGTTTTAGATGCTTCTAGATTGATGTAATCAGCTGCAAAAATCGTAGAATATTCCTTGTAACCTCCCCCACCCCTTTTATGATGAGTCTTTTCATTTTTCTTAGACTTTTCATTAGCTAGTTTTAATTGTTAGGAGTTATTTGAGCCCTTTGATTGTCTTTTGCTGAGTCTATAAAAAGGGGAGGGGCGTGTGAAGCTATTCATTCAGCATTGTAAGAAATTTCCAAAGCAATACAAGTACTTTGAGTGTGTTTCTCAAAAAGTGCAACTAAATTCCTAGTTCTATATCTTGAATTGTGGCAAATTCAAGTGGTGTTCTAGGTTCTCTTCTTTTTCCAATTGGAGTGATTCCTTGGTTAAGACAAGAGAATTAGCCCAAGGCCAAGTCATTGAGTGGCTCCGTGAAGGATTATCTCAATTACAAGATCTTGTTCTATTCCTTTTTCTTGTGTAGTGAAATTCTACATCCATCTCATCCATCTTTCATTTCTCTTCCCAATTTGGCTTATTTTGAGTTGGAGTTTGATTTGGTTCACTTGCCACCCACATATACATCAGGATGAAACATGAATACCTTTGCCTTGGTTGAGCCATTGAATGGTGTATGGAAAGGGGTGTGGAGATGCCGTGAGTTGAAGCTTGTCCACCAAGGTCTTAGATGCCACATTGGTGCAACTCCCTCCATCGATGATGAGGGAACATACTTTGCCTCCTATGGTGCACCTTGTGTGAAAGATGGCCTCCCTTTGTTCGTTCCCATCTTGAGTAGCTAACCCACTCAAAGCTCGCCTAACCACCAAGAGTTCACCTTCATCCGGACCCTCCTCTACTTCTTCTAGGGCCTCATTCAAGTACAACTCCTTCTTTTCTTCCATTTCTTCCTCAAAAGATGCTTGGTATTCAGCTAGGGTAACCACTCTCTTGTTTGGGCATTCGGATGCAATGTGCCCTAGGCCTTGGCACCTAAAGAACCTCCTTGTCTCCTTAGGTTTTGTGGACATTTGAGGGGCTGTTTTGGGGACCGTACGTGGAGGTGGTTTCGGGTTTGGAGGGTTAAAGGGCTTTGAGGTAGTGTAGGAAGGCCTTTGAGGAGTGTAAGTACGATTTTGTGGTTTAAAGGCTTCACTCTTCCCCCTAGCTTTCTTTTGTAGGTCCACCTTGTGAGCTAAAGAGCTTAACTCATCAAGGGTGGTGTATGGGTACAATTCTACTACATGGGCTATCTTCTCATCCAACCCACCAAGATACCTCACTAAAGTTTGTTCCTCATCCTCCTTAAGGTCGCATTTTATGATCAATTGCTCAAATTCCCTCGTATATTCCTCCACACCTAGAGACCCTTGTTTCAAATGGTGGAGTCTAGAAAAGTTCTCTTGAAGGTAGTGAGAGGGAAGGAACTTCTCTTTGAGTTTTTCTTTCATTTTCCTCCAAGTTTTAATCTTCCCCTTCCCCTCCTAGCCCTCTTAGATAAAACATTAGCCCACCAAGTAGAAGCATACTTTCGAAGTTTAAGGGCTACTAGTTTTACCTTCTTTTCATCCGGGATGTCCTTGTAATCGAACACCCTCTCCACGGTTTGTAGCCAATCCAAGAACTCGTCCGGATCAAGCTTGCCTTCAAACTCGGGAATGTCAACCTTGAAGTTGTTGAAGCCACCTCCATGGTGCCTTCCTTGCCTCCTCGAGCCTCTACTAGCTCCACTCTGAGATCCAAATGGGTTGAGATTCGAATCACTCTCTTCCGGGTCACTAGATTCACTTGGAATAGGTGAATCCCTCAAGTTGTTTCTCTTTTCTCTCATGAGTTTTTGAAGTTGGGATTGCAAATACTTAACTCTAGCTTCCATTTCGGCCTTTTCTCTCAAGGCTTGCTCGGCTATTTGTTCGGAAGTACGGCTAGAGGACATGGTGTGTAAGCTTTGTGAACGAAAAGAACGAAAATAGGCTGAAAAGGAGGTGGCACAGTCGTGCCTTTAGGCACGGGTAGGCCGTGCCAACTTGCTGTCAAAGGGTGAAAAGTGGCTGGAAAGACAGTGGCACGGTCGTGCCCTTAAGCACGGGTAGGCCGTGCCAAAATGCTGTTCAGTGCGGGTGAAGAAAGGCCGTTTTGTGGTTTGTGTTTGAGAAATGTGTTTGGGGTGGAAGCTTGGCCAAGAGGGTAGCCTAAGCTCTGATACCAAGATGATGTATGTAGCCTAGGTGATGCCAAGAGTGAAGATAAAAGATGGGAAAGATAGAAAACCAAACCAAACAAAAACAAGTGGCTCTAACCTGTTTTGGAAGATAGAATGCAACCCTCTTGTCTAGGATAAGCCAATGGCGCCACCTAGAAGAGAAGTTGGGCTATTCCTCCTTCACTTATGGATACAGAATTAAATCGCCACCATAAGCAAGAAGAGGAACCTAGAAGAACACCACTTGAACTAGCCAATTCAAGCTAAAGCAACTAGGAATTTAAAAGAGAGAGTAAACACTCACTTTCTTTTGTATTTCAAATTCAAGCTGCCTTCTTACATTCCTAAAGGCCCCTTATATAGGAGGGAGCCTCAAAATTCAGATTACAAGGGGTACAAACCAAGCCAATCGGACCAAGACAAAGGGGGAAGCACAAAAAGCAAGAAAAGTACAAAAGGTGATGGTGACAGTTGCTGGCAGCTTTCCAGTTTTGCAGGGTCAAATTTCTGCAGCCATATCTCCCTTTCTACTTACCCAAATTGGCTCCAACAACCTTAATAGAAAGCTTAGAAAGTGCTCTTTCATATGACTACTTTTGGAGCTCAGTTGGTGCAGCCGTTCAGGAGTTATAAGCAGAACAAGTGAGATGATGCAGTCTGACTTCCAAAAAGCACCTTTAGAAGTTTCCCCTCTTTTAGCCTCCTTGGGACACGTTTGACTCTGGTTTCTTTTCCCACCCTTTTATCCAACTCAAAAAGGGATCTAGGTTTCAAAATTCCAGGTTGTTAGGAGTACTTTAGGTTAGGGAAATTGGGCTTCCAAACCCGGGTACAATCTGGCCTGGAAGAACAGTTTGGGCAGTTGGGCTTTAACAAAGGGTTTGGGTGGGCAAATGACATCCAAATGGAATGAAACTTGATTTATTGGGCAGCTAACTCTCCCATCTTTCCAGGAACACCAAAAGTTTGGCTTTAAAGCCTCAGGACATCAGGTTATCAAGGTCAGAAAGTCGGGCCATGCGCAGGATGAACCTGGTAGAATGCAAGTGATCATCTCTTGATTGATTTCTAGTCCTTGGAAAGCCTTTATGACCTCTTGAGCTAGAAGAACCCCTTGGGGCTGATTCTAGTCAAATGATGTATATATAAGAGAGCCCAAATAGTGAAGGCTGTCCAAACTGTCCTGCGCCAGGATACCGTGTGCTTGTGAGCTGAACTTGACCAACCAAATGAACTCCAATTTAAGCGTGGTTAGTCTTGTTAGAAAGCTCATTTCTTAGGCTTGATTAATGTAAGGACCATCAGAATTTTTGCCCATTACATTTTGCTGCAAAAGGGTAACAAATACCGGGTGTGAGGAGGATGAACTAGGCGTGAACTCACAAGGCAAGTTCACGGCTTTTCTGCACAAAATAGCGAACTCCTTGACTTCTTTGAGCTTTGTGGGATCTTCCTTGAGCTGAGTAGGAGCAGTAGGAGAGTGGGCAAGATGGTCTCCATTAGAAATGGATGGTACTCTTGATCCCCTTTTGGAAAACCCCTTTGGATAAGACACTTTGAAGTTCCAATAAAACTCCATAAAGTGTCTTTTGTCATGAAATTCAAAAAGTGGAACCAAAGAAGGGCCTTGCCATGCATGAATTTGTATGGAGCTTACCTCCCATGAAGTTGAGTTGAAAGAACGAAAATGATACCCTTGAAAATATACATCAGATGGCAAGGGGGTGTGAGGGTGTCTCGGTGTGGTCATCTTGTGAGGGGGTAAAAAGGATCATTTCCTTGAGGGGTTTATACTCATGGTGATCGACTTTAAAGGTAGGCTCAAGGAAAGAAAGATAGACCTCCCCATCTTTGTGAGACTCTTTGTTCTTAGGCTTGGGAATTTGTTGTAGGGCCAAGGGAGCTAAGGTGATCTTTCGGCCATCTTTGTGGAGGGTGAAAGTATTGAGGAACCCATCATGCATGACCTTTCGGTTATAAAGCCAAGGACTTCCTAGATGGATATGACAAGCATCTAGGGGGATGATGTCACACCATAGTTCATCACAACAGCTTTTACCAATGGAGAAGGACACTAAGCAATGATAAGAAACTTGTAGGCCCTTACCTTGGTTAAGCCATTGAATAGATTAGGGTTGAGGGTGTGATTTGGCCTTGAGATTGAGCTTTGACACCAATGTTGATGGAATCCTGCCTAGCCAAGCCAAGTTCATATTCAATTAGGTCCAGAACATCCAAGAACAAGGTCCCAAGTGCAAAGGATGGCTCACCTTTTGCTAGAAACACAAACAAAACCCTACGGGTTCAAAATAGTTTTCAAGCCTGGTTTTGTGTTTCTAATTACTTAGGCCTAAACTAAAATTTTGCATGTTTTGGGTCCTTAAAAAGATGTTAACTACCTGGCCCAAGTGATTAAATCAAATTAAGTCATGTGGAAGATAAAGAACCAGGTCAATCTTTCAAACCATGTAGGCTGGAACCCGGTTTAGACCAGTTCGGGTATTTTGATCTTTTGAGCAGGCAAATGATCTCTAGATTGAGTAATTCCACTTGAAAGAGTTAGAAGCCTTCCAAAGCTTTCCAACCGTATATGGCAAGATAATTCATCCCCACGTTTTGCATGTGAAATGTGGCTTCAAATCATAGCCTGAAAACTACCAGCTACTGCCTGGTTGCACCTAATTGGTGCATTTGGTCGTTGAATCCCTTTTCGGCATCCAATCCATGTCTAGCTACTTGGATGCGTAACTAACAAGCTGTTGGACACAATTATGAAGGAACCACCAAGTTATCCAATGAGGAGCAAGTGAAGAAGACAACTTCATTCTTAGTGGCCAGCTAGAAAGCAAAAGCAGCCCGTCAATATGACTACTTTTCTTCTCTTCAAGGCAGCTGCTTAAGTGCTTAATTACTTGCTTAGTAACAAGTTTAGCTTTAATCCTAATTATTAGATAGACTTAAAGGTTGTACTTAATAGGGATTAAGCAAGGATTAGCATAGAAACCTCATGGGCTAGTTAAAACTGTGAACTAAGCAAGTTTAAGAGGTTTCCTAATTATGAAGAAACGTCACTCCCTAGACTATAGCTGCTTGGTTGCTTGCTGGCTTACCTTTAATGCCTTTGTTTTCCTCATTTTTCAATCAGATTTCGTACATTTGAAAAGAAGGAGAGATTTGCTCTTGAAAACCAGAATACTACACTTGCGTATCCTTAACTTGGCCGATTAAGGCGGTATTCAAGTCTAGTCCTAAATTTATTTAAGTGGTGATTTCTGTATCTTAATCAAGCTTAGGGGCCCTAACCTTGGCCTTGGTGGTGATTACTGTATCCAAGATTCAAGTTTAGAACTATCCAAAACTCACTTTCAATATTGGATTGCATTAAAAGCAAGCTAAGGCCATGAGTTCCTTTGTTTGTTTTTGTGTTCTCCTTTCATTATAAGCAATTTCCATTGAGCTTTACATCATATTTGGTATCAGAGGTTTGGTTTCTCCTTGGCCTGGTATGTCCTTCCACCATCCAGATTCATTCCTACTCAAATTCCAAACATATTCCTAGCTTGAACTTAAACACAAACCGTAGACAAGATGAGTTCTAGCATGAGTTTGAAAGAGAAGTTTGATGCTCTAATGGGGCAGAATGAGGTCTTAGTGAAGAAGATTAATGAGGATTCCCAGCAAAACCAAGAAACTAAGGCTTCAAATGAGTACTTACATAAACAGCGTGGTGCCTGCATGAAGTAAAAGCAAGCTATCAATGAGGAACCTCTACAATCTGAACCTAGAAGACAAGAGCATGTGTTTAGCCATCATCTTGATTCATCTAGTGATGATGAACCATTGAGAATGGTTAGGCCAGAACCGCGGATGCAAGCTTATACCAATGATTTCATGGTTGAAGTTCCAAAATATGAAGGCAAGCTTGATCCTGAAGAGTTCTTGGATTGGTTACGCACGGTTGAGAGAGTTTTTGAGTACAAGGACATTCCTGAAGAAAAGAAGGTGAAGCTGGTTACCATTAGACTCCATAAGTATGCTTCTCTTTAGTGGACTAATTTGTGTGCCAAGAGAGTTAGAGAGCGAAAGTCCAAAATCAGTACATGGGATAAGATGAAATCAAAGCTTAAGGCTCGATTTCTCCCTCCCACTTATGTTCAAGATTGTTACTCTCAACTCCACAATTTAAACCAAGGTAACCTGAGTGTAGAAGAATACACTAGAGAGTTTGAAAAGCTTCTAATTAAGTGTGAATTACACGAAACCGGAAGAACAAACAATTGTTAGAAACTTGGGAGGCCTTGATCCTAAGTATGCTAATGTAGTCGATTCACAAGTTTACACTTCATTTGATGAGGTTTGCATGCTTCTCATAAAGTTGAATAGCAAAAGAAGGTAAGACAGCCCTTTAAACCTCAAAATTTCAAGCCCTTAGCCTGGAACACACCATTTAACGAGGGGAGTTCTAATCCACCTCCTAAGCCTACAAATCCTTTTCCTACCAATCCACAAAGAACCCCAACTCCATAAAAGGTCCAACCACCTCCAACCGGACCCAATCCCAATCCTATGAGCACAACAAGATGTTTCAAGTGCCAAGGGTGTAACAGCCCACGACCACCCGCCATCGAGGTTTTGTCCGCTTTGGGCAGGCGGGACGCTACCACCATCCCTGCCCTTACGGTTTTGTCCTCAAAAGGCGCCTCGATGGGTTGAGGTTTCCCCACGCTTATAAAGCGTGGTTCGTTCTCCTCAACTCCCGATGTGGGATACCTTCATCCACCCCCCCTCTCAGGGGCCCAGCGTCCTCGCTGGCATATCGGGTCGGGTCCATGGCTCTGATACCATTGTAACAGCCCACGACCAACCGCCATCGAGGTATTGTCCGCTTTGGGCAGGCGGGACGCTACCACCATCCCTACCCTCACAGTTGTGTCCTCAAAAGGCACCTCGATGGGTTGAGGTTTCCCCACGCTTATAAGGCGTGGTTCGTTCTCCTCAACTCCCGATGGATGAAGGTATCCCACATCGGGAGTTGAGAGAACGAACCACACCTTATGAGCATGGGGAAACCTCAACCCATCGAGGCGCCTTTTGAGGACAAAACCGTGAGGGCAGGGATGGTGGTAGCGTCCCGCCTGCCCAAAGCGGACAATACCTCGATGGCGGGTGGGGGATGAAGGTATCCCACATCGGGAGTTGAGGAGAACGAACCACGCCTTATAAGCGTGGGGAAACCTCAACCCATCGAGGCGCCTTTTGAGGACAAAACCGTGAGGGCAGGGATGGTGGCAGCGTCCCGCCTGCCCAAAGCGGACAATACCTCGATGGCGGGTGGTCGTGGGCTGTTACAATGGTATCAGAGCCATGGACCCGACCCGATGTGCCAGCGAGGACGCTGGGCCCCTGAGAGGGGGTGGATGAAGGTATCCCACATCGGGAGTTGAGGAGAACGAACCACGCCTTATAAGCGTGGGGAAACCTCAACCCATCGAAGCGCCTTTTGAGGACAAAACCGTAAGGGCAGGGATGGTGGTAGCGTCCCGCCTGCCCAAAGCGGACAATACCTCGATGGCGGGTGGTCGTGGGCTGTTACAATTTTTCCCACAGAGGAAGTGGGTATTTATTCTTGACCGTTACCTTATTTAGTTCTCGATAGTCAATACATAACCTCAAACTCCCATCTTTCTTCTTCACAAATAGTACTGGTGCTCCCCAGGGTGAAACACTAGGCTGAATTAACCCCTTATCTAGTAACTCTTGCAACTGAGTTTTCAACTCCGCCAATTCCGCAGGTGCCATTCGATAAGGTGCCTTGGATATTGGAGCAGTTCCAGGTACTAGTTCAATGGTGAATTCGATTTCTCTGTCGGGTGGTAGCCCCGGTACCTCTCGAAACACCTGTGGAAATTCCCTCGCTACCGGAATCTCACTCAAGTCCGGCTCCTTTAGTTCTGCGACCTCAATTGCACACCAATAGCCCTGACATCCTTTCTTCAACATTTTGAGTGCTTGCATAGCAGATACCGTTGGAACGGTTACTTGGTGGCCACTTCCCTTAAAGGTTACTCTTTCTCCATTGGAGTCCGTGAAGGTAACTAGCTTTCTCTCGCAGTCAATAGTAACTTTATGTCTAGTTAACCAGTCCATCCCCAGAATAACATCCCAACCTTGTATATCCAGCTGTACTAGGTCTACAGGGAGAGTTCTCCCTTCTAATTGAATAGTACAGTCCTTAAAGACAAGGTCGGTATAGTAGGCAGACCCTAAGGGGGTAGTCACACATAATTGTACATCCATTTCACTGGGCTTGCTAGCGAGTTTCCTTGCAAAGGTAGGATTTACAAAAGAATGTGTGGCACCTAAATCAAATAAAACATAAGCATAAAGATGTTTAACAAAAAGGGTACCTGATACGGTGGCAGTGAGGTCCTCCGCCTCACCTCCTTCCAAGCTAAACACCCGGCCACCTGCTTGCGGCCTTTTTCCACCTCGTTTGCCTTCTGAAGTTGTATTCACAGGAGGTCGGCCTCTTTGTGGAACTGGATTAGCCCCCGTGCCTGAACCTTGTGTACTATTCTGCCGATTCCACGCCTTTTTGGGGCAATTTGCAATTTTGTGGTCCGTAGACCCACACCCATAGCATTCTTGTGTGCCATATCGGCACCGACCAGAGTGCATACGCCCGCATTGGTTGCAGGGTTCCAGCGCCTGCCTTGGTACAACTTGTTTTCCTTTTCCCCGGTTGTCGAAGTTGCTGATCTTATTGCTTCCCTGGGCACTGGACCCTCCTTGATTAAACTTTCTTTTTGCTTGGCCAATCTGACGACTTTCCCCTTCGGTTTCAGCTATGACTCGGGCTATTTTCACCGCCCTCTGGTACATCTCCTGGAAGTTGGTGAAAACATGCCCAGCTATCATCCGCTTAATGGGTCCTTTAAGGCCTTGCTCGAAGTGGTCCATCTTCATTTCTTCAGTTGCGACTTGATTAGGCGCAAAGCGACTAAGCTCGTTAAACTTCGCCGCGTATTCTACCACACTCATTTGGCCTTGTTTCAACCGTAGAAATTCTTGTTCATTTGCCCTCTTTACATCTCGTGGGTAATATTGAGCATCCATCACAGTTTTTAGTTGTTCCCAAGTTAGAGCTGGTTCACCCGCTCGAGGTTTGGCAGTGCCCCACCAGAATTCTGCTTCCTTTTCGAACTGATGGGTCGCCAGACGTACTTTAAAATCTTCGGGGCAGTCCATTACTTCAAACAAATTCTCCATCCTTCTTAGCCATTCCTCATAGGCAAGAGGATCTGTTCCACCACTAAACCTCGGTGGTATCAGAGCCATAGGTTGCATATGCATATAGATGTGACCTTATGATGGAGGTCCAACCCCTAACGTGATCCATAGCCATCAAGGGAGCCCAAAAGGTCCAAACCTCATGTCCAAGATGCAAGAAATCAGCCTAAGGGAGCAAGGAAGTTATTTCCTCAAAACTGGAATTTCAGGCGTGCACAAACCCGGTTTTGTGCACGTTATTTCTTAAACCTCCCAAGGCTAAAGTGGGGTGGCAGGAAGCCTAAGTTTAAGTTCAAGATGTGCTTTTTCCATCAAGACCTCTTGCAAGTCATTTGGAGTTCATTTGATACCTCAAAACTCCAAGCAAAGTCAATCACTATGTTCTGGCGCTGAACTGGACAGGGCTGAAACAAGAGGCTGTTTTGGTGGCCCATTTCTCCTCTATTTGGGTTGAAACTTTTATGGCTTGAAAGTACTTTAAAAATATTATCAAGTGACCACAAAAAACCTCAGCCAAATTACACTCATGAGGAGCTATTGACCACCAAAACAAGGGCTGAAACACCCTTTTAACCGGTCCTAGGCCAGCCGGGTACAAGAGAGAGTGATGAGGTGTTTTTTGCTCTAATCCATGCTTAGCCACTTGCAAGAGTCATTATGGGAAGTACCAAGCTGCCAAGGAAGCTTCCATTCACCCCAAGATCGACACATCATCCTCAAGATTAGCATTGAAGAGGTGTCAAGTGGAGGATGCATCTATCCTTTTTTGCTTGATTTGATCTTTGTATTTTTGCCTAGTTTAGCTTATAGTGCAACCTAGGGCCTATGATTTGTACTTGAAACTTTTGTATTAATACCCCCACAAACCCTTGGCCGGCCACTATCAAGCAATTGCATGAAATGAAGTTGAGCTTTGCTCCTTTGAATCCTCAAACTCTCTTCTAGCTTATCTCATCTCTTTGGCCAAGTTGAGTGGTGATCTAGTAAGAGTCTTAACTTCCTTCTTGGTGGTGTTTCTGTATCCAAGAGGTTGTTAAGGGCCCTAACATCAAACCTTGGTGGTGTTTCTGTATCCAAGGTAGGTGTTAGTTCCGGTTCTAATATCCCCAACTCAAGGTGAGTTTGTGAATTCAAAGTTGCCTTGTTGCTTCCATCCATTGCATTCATTCCACCCTCTTTCCTATCCTCTTGGTTTCCCCCTAGAGGATACATCATATTTGGTATCAGAGCCAAGGCTTCCCTAGGCCTAAGCTTGTTGCCCAACATCCTTCCAAACACCCCAAACACATTCCCCCTCAAAAAACACCAAACCGTGCTCCACGGTTTCCCACTGCCCAGAAAAGCGGCACGGTCAGCCCGTGCCAAAGAGCACGACCGTGCCACCTTCACAATCCAGCTACACCTGCTTTTCACCCACAAGCCAGAACTTCAGCACGCCCACACCGTGCCATGTCGCACGACCGTGCCACCCCTATTCCGGCAACATCTCAATTTCACCCCCGTCCAGAGCCAGAGCACGGTCACACCGTGCCTCACCGCACGCCCGTGCCGCATCCCAGCCGTGAGGTTCCTCCTGGTTTCAACGTGAGCACTACTAGCATGACCATGGAAGAAAAGTTTGAGGCTCTCATGAGAAATTATGAGGCCTTGAGGCTTCAAAATGAGGAGATCAAAGGTCAGAACGAGTATTTGAGGCGACAACTTGGAGACTCCTTGACACAAAAGCGCAAGGAGATTAGAAGTTCCCGATCTTCTAACTCCTCCGACTCCGAGCCGGAAGTAAGAGAGGCCCCACCCTTGAGTTCATCAAGTGAAGAGGAGGCTTACGGAAGATCAAGAAGAGGAAGGCGAACAACCTCTCACCAAGGAGACATCCGAGTGGAAATTCCGGAGTTTGAAGGGAAGCTAGACCCCGATGAGTTCCTAGAATGGTTGCAAACTGTCGAGAGGATCTTCGACTACAAAGAGATATCCGAGGGAAATAAGGTAAAACTTGTGGCCCTTAAACTTCGTAAATACGCTTCTCTTTGGTGGTCCAACCTTTGTGCTAAGAGAGTTAGGCAAGGGAAGGGAAAGATTAGGACATGGGAGAAAATGAAAGCCAAACTCAAGGCCCGTTTCTTACCCCCATCTTACCTACAAGACAACTACTCCCAACTTCACAATCTTACCCAAGGGAACTTGAGTGTTGAGGAGTACACTAGGGAATTTGAGAAGTTGATAATCAAGTGTGATTTTTGATGGAAGGTTGTAAGGAGAAGAACCAACTCACACTTGCCACAAAGTGAAATGCTTGAAAAACAAGAAGAAGGAACACAACAATGGAAAGGAAAACAAGAGTTTGGATAATCAAGTGACCTTGCAAGGGATAATCCGAGGAGCCACCCTTGGAGAACACTTGGGCAATCTCTTTGTATCAACTAGTTACAGAATTTAATCACCTTCTAGTTGAGAGAAAGAGACCTAGAGACCCACTTGAGTTGCCAAGCTCAAGATATAACACTAGGACTTTGTTTTTGAGAGAGTTTGAAAACTCACAACTTCATTCATTCAAAAGTGCTTACAAGTGAGAGCCCCATCTGGTTTTTATGCAAGTATGGCCGAACCCCCTCCCCTTCTAAGCAGCAAAATCAATAGCTAGGTACATTTGGGGAAGAGTTACACATCAAATCAACCAATGCTAGCTAAACACCTCACTACCTAGCTTAAGCTACTTCATTAGGGCCATAATGCCTCCTAAATGATGTGTCAAGCTTACAATGGTCCTAAAATGCAGCAAAGGTGAGTCATTAGGCAAGTGGGCAAGCAAAAACCAAGGGAAATCAGCCCCTTGTACCGGCTAGAGACAAACCGGTTAAAAGGGTGTTTTCCTTGTCCTTTTGGCTGGATAATACCAACACAAGGGGGTGCTTTGGATGGGATTTGAACCCTTGACTTGATAAATATTTAAGTCCCCTTTCATGCTGCAAAATTTCAGAAAGAGTGGAGTTAAGTTGGTGGTCCAAATTTCTCCTTAATTCGGATGCTGCTGTTTTGGCGCCCAGCCTGCGCACTTGAAAAGATCTTGCTGATTGACTAACCAAACGACCTCCAAATCCTTTGCAACTTGTTTTATTGGATTCCTAACATCTTAAACTTAAAGAGAGGGGGCAAGGCAGTCATTCATCCCCTCACCTTCAAGTCCCAGAAGATGCACAAAACCGGGCCAATTTCCGGTTGAATCTGCCCATGTACTGTCCGAGTGCTCTATGACTTCTTGACCAAGGCATGGATGTTCTTGACTTCCTTGGGGCTTGAGGGGGTGTGTGGAGTTGCTGGTTGTGCATTTGGAGTTTGGTCATGATGGTCCCCATCATTCCCCCCAGCTTGAATGGAGTTTGACCTCAAACTCGGCAACTCTTCTTCTTCATCATAGTATGGGCTTAAATCAGCCACGTTGAAAGTGGCGGACACCCCATAGTCTCCGGGAAGGTCTATCTTGTATGCATTTGGGCCAATCTTCTCAAGGACTTCAAATGGCCCATCCGATCTTGGTAATAGCTTGGATTTCCGCTTGCTTGGGAATCTTTCTTTCCTTAAATGGACCCATACTAGTTCCCCGGGCTGGAAATGAGCTTCCCTCCTCTTCGTGTTGGCATAGAACTTAGCTTGCTCATTGAACTTTTCAATTCTTTCTCTCACCTTAGCATGAAGCTCTTGGACCTCCTTTGCTCTCTTTTCGGCTTCCCAACTAAATTTAGTGGGATTAGGAATGGGAACAAGATCAATGGGAGTCCGTGGGTTGTTGCCATACACAACTTGGAAGGGTGAGAGGCCCGTGGCCTTGCTTGGGGCTCGGTTGAATGCAAACTCCGCATGACAAAGGAGTTCATCCCAACTCTTAATGTTCTTCTTTACCAAGACCCTAAGTAATGTGCCCAAAGTGCGGTTTGTTACCTCGGTTTGGCCGTCCGTTTGGGGATGGCATGAGGTGCTGAATTTGAGACTGAGTACCAAGCTTCCTCCATAATGTGAGCCAAAAATGACTCAAGAACTTAGTGTCACGATCGGACACCATACTCCTTGGTATTCCATGCAACCGCACAATCTCTTTGAAATAAAGATTGGCCACTTGTGAAGCATCAAAGGTGGTGTGACATGCTACAAAGTGGGCCATCTTGGAGAATCTATCAACCACTACCATGATAGAGTCCTTGTGCCTTTGAGTTCTTGGTAACCCCGTGATGAAGTCCAAGCTAACATCTTCCCAAGGCCCTTGAGGAACCGGCAAGGGGGTGTAAAGACCTTGAGGCCGTATGTGATCCTTGGCAAGTTGGCAAGTAGAGCACCTTTTAATGAAGTGCTCCACATCTCTTGACATCTTGGGCCAAAAGTAATGCTCCTTAAGCATAGAACAAGTCTTCTCAATTCCAAAATGGCCGGCTAGAGCTCCCCCATGGAGTTCTTGAATCAAAAGCTCTCTAAACCCACATTTAGGAACGCAAAGTCGGTTTCCCTTGAAGAGGAATCCGTCCTCTAGGTGGAAAGGACCGTGGGCATGGCTAGAACACTTTTCAAGAATGGTCTTGAAATCTTCATCTTGGGTATACATAGCCTTGATGCACTCAAACCCAAGTACCTTGGATTCAAGAGTAGAGAGCAAGAGATATCTTCTTGACAATGCATCGGCCCCTTTGTTCATTTGGCCGGATTTATGGTGGATCATAAAGTGAAAGGATTGCAAGAACTCTACCCACTTGGCATGTCGTGGATTGAGCTTATGTTGTCCTTGGATGAACTTCAAGGCTTGATGATCCGTATGGAGGATGAACTCGCCTCCAATCAAGTAATGCCGCCAATGCTCCAATGCCCTTACTAAGGCATAGAACTCCTTGTCGTATGTAGAATACTTCCTCTTGGCATCATTGAGCTTCTCACTAAAATAAGCAATGGGCCTCTTCTCTTGTGACAACACGGCCCCAATGCCAACACCGGATGCATCACATTCTACCTCAAAAACTTTGGAAAAGCTAGGTAGTGCAAGGATGGGTGCACTAGTAAGCTTCTCCTTGATTTCTTCAAAGGCATGTTGGGCCTTCTCATTCCACTCAAAGGGCTTGACCTTGAGGATCTCGGTCATGGGTGCCATAATTGAGCTAAAATTGCTCACGAACCTCCTATAAAAGGAAGCCAAGCCATGGAAGCTCCGGACTTGTTGGATGGACATGGGGGTAGGCCACTCACGGATGGCCTTGATCTTCTCTTCATCTACTTGGATGCCTTCGGCCGACACCACATATCCCAAGAACTTCACTTGAGGAGTGAAGAAGTGGCACTTCTCTAGGTTGCCATAAAGTTGCTCTTGTGCCAAGACACTTAAAACATCATGCAAGTGCTTGGAATGCTCTTCTTCTCCACGGCTATACACCAAAATATCGTCAAAATACACAACGACATATCTCCCAATGAATGGCTTAAGAACTTGGTTCATTAGCCTCATGAATGTGCTAGGTGCATTAGTCAAACCAAAGGGCATGACAAGCCACTCATATAGGCCACCCTTGGTTTTAAAAGCCGTCTTCCATTCATCCCCTTCAAAGATCCGTATTTGATAATAGCCACTTCTTAGATCAATCTTTGAGAATATAGTGGCCCCATGGAGCTCATCTAGTAAATCCTCCAACCTTGGGATGGGGTACCGGTATTTGATGGTGATCTTGTTGATAGCTCTACTATCAACACACATTCTCATGCTCCCATCTTTCTTGGGCACAAGTAGGGCCGGGACGGCACATGGACTCAAGCTCTCACGGATCAAGCCCTTGGCTAGGAGCTCATCCACTTGTCTTTGAACCTCTTGTGTCTCTTGAGGGTTCATGCGGTAGGCCGGTCTATTTGGGAGTGTGGCCCCCGGGAAGAGGTCGATTTTATGTTGGATGGATCTTTTGGGGGGTAAGCCATGAGGTATTTCTTGTGGGAAGACGTGGGCAAAGGCTTGTAGAAGTGAGGTAAGTAAAGGATGGGGAGATTCCTTTACCTTGGCCGGTTCTTGGCCTAAGAGGATCCACTCTTTAAAGTCTTCGAACTCATGGAGTTGAGAGTGGAGTAAGGTGGTGAGGAAGACATCCATCTTGGGATTGTCTTGAGGGTTCTTTTGTGGGCTAGGCTTGAGGGGAGTGAGGGTGATTTTCTTGTTGTCTTTTGTGAAGGTATAGGTATTCTTTCGACCATCATGCATCACCCTTCTATCAAAGAGCCATGGTCGGCCCAAAAGAACATGACAAGCATCCATGGGCACTATGTCACACCATATCTCATCTTTATATGTCTTTCCAATGGAAAAAGTAAGCAAACATCGAGTAGTAATTTGCAAACCCTTACCTTGGTTGAGCCATTGAATGGTGTAAGGATTTGGGTGAGGTGTGACCGGAATCTTGAGTTTGTCCACCATGGTTTTTGAGGTCACATTAGCACAACTTCCCCCATCGATGATGAGAGAACACACCTTGCCACTCACGGTGCACCTTGTATGGAAGATGCTCTCCCTTTGCTCCATGTTGTCTTGAGTAGCAATCCCACTTAGAGCCCTTCTAATCACTAGTAGTTCCCCTTCATCCGGGCCCTCTTCTACTTCTTCCAACATTTCGGCCATGTACATCTCCTTTTCTTCTTCATTTTTCTCTTCCTCAACCTCTAGCTCCTCTAAGGACTCCTGATATTCGGCTAGAGATACCATTCTCTTGTTTGGACATTCGGAAGCGTAATGTCCAAGACCTTGACAACGAAAGCATCGAACCTTGCTAGTGGGTTTTGGTGGTGGCTTGGAGGGAGTTTGTGGGGAGGCTATTTGAGGGGGTTTCGGGTTTGGGGGTGGAGAAGGTCTTTGTGGAGTGAATGGGGGCTTTTGAAAGCCATAGGGCCGTGGGGTAGGCTTAGAGATGGGGTTCTTGCCTTTGAGCTTCTTTTGTTTTTCTACCTTGTGAGCTAAAGCACTCAACTCATCAAGGGAGGTGTAAGGGTGTAATTCCACTACATGGGCAATTTGTTCATCAAGCCCACTCAAGTAACGAATCAAGGTTTGGGAATCATCTTCCCTCAAATCACACTTTAGAAGAAGTTGTTCAAAGTCCCTAGTATACTCCTCTACACTCTTTGAACCTTGTCGGAGGTGGTGGAGTTTAAGGAAATTGTCTTGAAGATAGTGTGGGGGTAAGAACTTGGCTTTAAGTTTGGATTTCATTTGCTCCCAAGTCTTTATCTTACTTTTCCCTTTTCTCACCCTTTTGGACACAACATTAGACCACCATATGGAAGCATATTTACGAAGTTTCAAGGCTACTAGCTTTACCTTTTTGCTTTCCGGAATGTCCTTGTATTCAAATACTCTTTCCACCGTTTGAAGCCAATCAAGGAAGATGTCCGGGTCTAGTTGCCCTTCGAACTCCGGAATGTCGACTTTAAAATCACCAAAGTTTCGTCCTCTTGACCTTTGATGTCGTTGGGACCTTGGTGCAAGCTCCCCTTCACTTGAGTCACTAATGGGGTTGCTTCCCTCGGAGTCATCCGAGTCTTGATACTTGGTTGAGCTCTTTGAGCTCCATAAGCCTCTCTTCTTTTCTTCCATAAGTTGTCCTAGTTGCTTTTGGAGGTACTTCAGTTGAGCTTCTACCTCGGCTTTCTCCCTCAAGGCTTGTTCCGCCACTTGCTCGGGTGTGAGACTAGAGGACATTTTGGCTTTGGAAGGAAGGACGAGTGTTTTGGGACGGGGAGAGGTTGGCACGGTCGTGCTAGTAGGCACGGTCTGACCGTGCTGAACTACTGCCAAAGACGTGCTGGACTGAAATGGTGGCACGGTCGTGCTCAGGTGGCACGGTGTGCCCGTGCCAAGTTTCTGGTTGGGCACGGCTGAAAATTTGGTGAGGATGTGTTTGGGCTGTTTTGTGAGTTTGGGTGTTTGGAATGTGTTTGGGCAAGGAAGCTTGGCCAAGAAAGATAGCCTAAGCTCTGATACCAATTTGATGGAAGGTTGTAAGGAGAAGAACCAACTCACACTTGCCACAAAGTGAAATGCTTGAAAACAAGAAGAAGGAACACAACAATGGAAAGGAAAACAAGAGTTTGGATAATCAAGTGACCTTGCAAGGGATAATCCGAGGAGCCACCCTTGGAGAACACTTGGGCAATCTCTTTGTATCAACTAGTTACAGAATTTAATCACCTTCTAGTTGAGAGAAAGAGACCTAGAGACCCACTTGAGTTGCCAAGCTCAAGATATAACACTAGGACTTTGTTTTGAGAGAGTTTGAAAACTCACAACTTCATTCATTCAAAAGTGCTTACAAGTGAGAGCCCCATCTGGTTTTTATGCAAGTATGGCCGAACCCCCTCCCCTTCTAAGCAGCAAAATCAATAGCTAGGTACATTTGGGGAAGAGTTACACATCAAATCAACCAATGCTAGCTAAACACCTCACTACCTAGCTTAAGCTACTTCATTAGGGCCATAATGCCTCCTAAATGATGTGTCAAGCTTACAATGGTCCTAAAATGCAGCAAAGGTGAGTCATTAGGCAAGTGGGCAAGCAAAAACCAAGGGAAATCAGCCCCTTGTACCGGCTAGAGACAAACCGGTTAAAAGGGTGTTTTCCTTGTCCTTTTGGCTGGATAATACCAACACAAGGGGGTGCTTTGGATGGGATTTGAACCCTTGACTTGATAAATATTTAAGTCCCCTTTCATGCTGCAAAATTTCAGAAAGAGTGGAGTTAAGTTGGTGGTCCAACTTTCTCCTTAATTCGGATGCTGCTGTTTTGGCGCCCAGCCTGCGCACTTGAAAAGATCTTGCTGATTGACTAACCAAACGACCTCCAAATCCTTTGCAACTTGTTTTATTGGATTCCTAACATCTTAAACTTAAAGAGAGGGGTCAAGGCAGTCATTCATCCCCTCACCTTCAAGTCCCAGAAGATGCACAAAACCGGGCCAATTTCCGGTTGAATCTGCCCATGTACTGTCCGAGTGCTCTATGACTTCTTTGACCAAGGCATGGATATTCTTGACTTCCTTGGGGCTTGAGGGGGTGTGTGGAGTTGCTGGTTGTGCATTTGGAGTTTGGTCATGATGGTCCCCATCAGATTTGAGGGAGCCCGAAGAGCAAACCATAGTGAGATATTTGGGTGGTTTAGATCCTAGGTATGCTCATGTAGTAGAGTTGCAACAATACACCACTTTTGATGAGTGTGTGTATTAGCCCACAAAGTTGAACAACAAAGGAAATCCAAGCTCCACAAAAGAGAACCTCCCAAACCCTTTCCCAAGAGCCAACCTTTCAACAAGGGGAGCTCTTACCCACCTCCCAAACCCACGGTTACTACACCCTCACCTCCACAAAAGAACCAAGCTCCACAAAAAAGTCCACCACCCCAAAACCGTCCCAACCCTAAGCCAAATGACCAAAGGAGATGTTTCAAATGTCAAGGTCTTGGGCACATTGCTTCGGAGTGTCCAAATAGGAGGATTATTACCTTGGCCGAGTGGGATGAGAAGAGGGAAGAAGAGGGAGTAGAGGAGGAAGAGAGAGAAGGTGTGTATTATATGGAGGAACAAGAGGAAGTGATTGAAGAGGCCGATGAGGGAGAGTTGCTTGTGTTGAGGAGAGCTTTGAGCACAAAAAAAGGAGAACTTGAAGAACAAAGGGAGAACATCTTTCATACAAGATGTACTATTCAAAGCAAAGTGTGTTCCCTCATCATTGATGGAGGGAGTTGTGCAAATGTGGCTTCCGTGACTATGGTGGAAAAGCTTGGCCTTCAAGCTTCGGCTCATCCTCACCCCTACAACATTCAATGGCTAAATCAAGGTAAGGGGTTGCAAGTTAATTCAAGGTGCTTGATTTCATTTTCAATTGGGAAGCACTATCATGATGAATTGTGGTGTGATATCATCCCCATGGATGCATGTCACCTTTTGTTGGGGAGACCTTGGTTGTTTGATCGGAAGGTCATACATGATGGCTATCTAAACACCTACACCTTCCACAAAGATGGGAAGAAGATCACCCTTGCCCCCCAACTCCACAAAAGTAAGCCCCAACCAAGCCATGACCATTCGGACATGCTTCTAGCCGTGAGTGAGCCTCTCCTTAAGGCTTCTCACCATGAATTCAAGGCCTTTAAGGAGTGGATCCTAGCCTCTCTTGAAGAAGCCGAAACTCCCACACCATCACATCCTCTAGCCATTTCCCTCCTTGAACATTTTAGCCATGTCTTCCCCGAAGAAATACCCCCCGGCTTACCACCACAAAGAACCATCCAACACCATATTGATCTCATACCCGGTTCCATTCTCCCAAACAAACCGGCTTACCGGACAAACCCCAAAGAAACCATGGAAATCCAAAGGCAAGTTGATGAGCTTATGGATAAGGGGTTGATTAGAGAGAGCTTGAGCCCTTGTGCGGTTCCGGCCCTCCTTGTGCCAAAGAAAGATGGAAGCATGCGTATGTGTGTTGATAGTCGGGCAATCAACAAGATAACCATCAAGTATAGATATCCAATTCCCCGCCTTGAGGATATGCTTGATGAGTTATATGGTTCTAGTGTGTTCTCTAAGGTGGATTTGAGAAGTGGTTACTACCAAATCCGCATTAGAGAGGGAGATGAATGGAAGACGGCCTTCAAAACCAAAGGAGGCTTGTATGAGTGGCTAGTCATGCCATTCGGATTGTCAAATGCTCCAAGTACCTTCATGCGGCTCATGAACCAAGTGTTCCGGCCCTTTATTGGAAAATTCGTTGTGGTGTATTTTGATGACATCCTCATCTATAGCAAGAATGAAGAAGAGCACCTTCAACACCTCACACAAGTCATGAAGGTTCTAGAGAAGGAAAAGCTCTACGGTAACCTCAAGAAGTGTGCATTTTTCACTCATGAGGTCACCTTCCTTGGTTACATTGTCACAAGTGAAGGCATCAAAGTTGATGAGAGTAAAGTGGAAGCAATTCGGTCTTGGCCAACCCCCAAGAGTATTCATGATGTGCGAAGTTTCCATGGGCTTGCCTCATTCTATAGGCGGTTCATTAGAAACTTTAGTACCATTATGGCCCCTATGACCGAGGTTATCAAAGGCACATCATTCAAGTGGACTCCCAAAGCCCAAGAAGCCTTTGAAACCATCAAGTCCAAGCTCACCCAAGCACCGGTTCTTGCCTTGCCATGCTTTGATAAAGTGTTTGAGGTAGAGTGTGATGCCTCGGGAGTTGGCATTGGAGGAGTCCTCACTCAAGAAGGGCGGCCCTTAGCCTTCTTTAGTGAGAAGCTTTGTGACTCAAGGAGAAAGTACTCCACGTATGATAAGGAGTTCTATGCAATAGTGAGGTGCCTTGAGCATTGGAATCATTACTTGGTGGCTAGTGAGTTCATCTTGCACTCCGATCATGAAGCCTTGAAATACATTCAAGGGCAACATAAGCTTAACTCACGGCATGCCAAGTGGGTGGAGTTCCTCCAATCTTTTAACTTCACCATCAAGCACAAATCCGGAAAGCTCAATCAAGGAGCCGATGCCTTGTCAAGGAGGCACTTACTTCTATTCCAACTTGATGCTTGCATCCTTGGCTTGGAGCACTTGAAGTCCCTATATGAGAATGATGAGGAATTGGGAGAGCTCTACAAAGAATGCCTTCGGCACCCTAAAGGTGATTTCCTTGTCCAAGATGGCTTTTTATTCAAGGGTTCAAGATTATGTGTGCCTAAGTGTGGCACGAGAGAGTTGCTCATTCGTGAGGTCCATGGTGGATCTTTAGCCGGTCACTTTGGAGAAAACAAGACCCTTACGATGTTAAGGGAACATTATTATTGGCCGAGTATGAGCAAAGATGTCCAAGATGTGTTGAAGAGATGTGCAACTTGCCAAGTTGCCAAGAGTCACCTCCTACCCCACGGTCTCTACACACCCCTACCCACTCCCAATCATCCTTGGGAAGATGTAAGCATGGACTTCATCCTTGGCCTCCCAAGGACACAAAGGGGTAAAGATTCGATCTTTGTTGTTGTTGATCGTTTCTCTAAGATGGCCCATTTCATACCTTGTACCAAGACCAATGATGCCACCCACATTGCCGAGTTATACTTCAAGGAAGTAATGAGGCTACATGGCATCCCTAGATCCATTGTTTCGGATAGGGATACCAAGTTCCTTAGCCATTTTTGGGTGACACTTTGGAAGAAGATGGGAACCAAGCTCAAGTATAGCACTTCATGCCACCCTCAAACGGATGGGCAAACCGAAGTCACCAACCGGACTTTGGGAACCCTCTTAAGAGTGCTAGTGAAATCCAACATCAAAGCTTGGGACTTAGCCTTGCCACAAGCCGAATTCGCCTTCAACAAGTCACCTAGCAAGGCCACCGGTTTATCACCATTCAAGGTAGTCTATGGGATGGATCCTTTAAGTCCCCTTGATCTTACTCCAAGAGAAATGAATGAGAAGCCTCACATGGAGGCTAGCAAACGGGTGGAGGAGATCCAAAAACTCCATGAAACCGTGAAGGCCAAGATTGAGAAGGCCAATGCCTCATACAAAGACCATGCCAACAAGCATAGAAAGAAGATGGTGTTCCACCCCGGTGATTTGGTATGGGTTCACTTAAGGAAGGAACGGTTTCCTTCTAAGAGGAAGAGCAAATTGATGCCAAGGGCCGATGGTCCTTTTGAAGTGTTGGAACGCATCAATGATAATGCATACAAGATCAATTTGCCCGGTGAGTATGGAGTTTCGGCTACTTTCAACGTAGCCGACCTTAGCCCTTATGAGGAGGATGATAATCTTATCAATTTGAGGGCAAATTCTCTTCAACAAGGGGAGGATGATGGAGGTCCATCCCCTAACGTGATCCATAGCCATCAAGGGAGCCCAAAAGGTCCAAACCTCATGTCCAAGATGCAAGAAATCAGCCTAAGGGAGCAAGGAAACTATTTCCTCAAAACTGGAATTTCAGGCGTGCACAAACCCGGTTTTGTGCACGTTATTTCCTAAACTTCCCAAGGCTAAAATGGGGTTGCAGGAAGCCTAAGTTTAAGTTCAAGACGTGCTCTTTCCATCAAGACCTCTTCCAAGTCATTTGGAGTTCATTTGATACCTCAAAACTCCAAGCAAAGTCAATCACTATGTTCTGGCGCTGAACTGGACAGGGCTGAAACAAGAGGCTGTTTGGTGGCCCATTTCTCCTCTATTTGGGTTGAAACTTTTATGGCTTGAAAGTACTTTAAAAATATTATCAAGTGACCACAAAAAACCTCAGCCAAATTACACTCATGAGGAGCTATTAACCACCAAAACAAGGGCTGAAACACCCTTTTAACCGGTCCTAGGCCAGCCGGGTACAAGAGAGAGTGATGAGGTGTTTTTTGCTCTAATCCATGCTTAGCCACTTGCAAGAGTCATTATGGGAAGTACCAAGCTGCCAAGGAAGCTTCCATTCACCCCAAGATCGACACATCATCCTCAAGATTAGCATTGAAGAGGTGTCAAGTGGAGGATGCATCTATCCTTTTTTGCTTTGATTTGATCTTTGTATTTTTGCCTAGTTTAGCTTATAGTGCAACCTAGGGCCTATGATTTGTACTTGAAACTTTTGTATTAATACCCCCACAAGCCCTTGGCCGGCCACTATCAAGCAATTGCATGAAATGAAGTTGAGCTTTGCTCCTTTGAATCCTCAAACTCTCTTCTAGCTTATCTCATCTTTTGGCCAAGTTGAGTGGTGATCTAGTAAGAGTCTTAACTTCCTTCTTGGTGGTGTTTCTGTATCCAAGAGGTTGTTAAGGGCCCTAACATCAAACCTTGGTGGTGTTTCTGTATCCAAGGTAGGTGTTAGTTCCGGTTCTAATATCCCCAACTCAAGGTGAGTTTGTGAATTCAAAGTTGCCTTGTTGCTTCCATCCATTGCATTCATTCCACCCTCTTTCCTATCCTCTTGGTTTCCCCCTAGAGGATACATCATATTTGGTATCAGAGCCAAGGCTTCCCTAGGCCTAAGCTTGTTGCCCAACATCCTTCCAAACACCCCAAACACATTCCCCCTCAAAAACACCAAACCGTGCTCCACGGTTTCCCACTGCCCAGAAAAGCGGCACGGTCAGCCCGTGCCAAAGAGCACGACCGTGCCACCTTCACAATCCAGCTACACTTGCTTTTCACCCACAAGCCAGTACTTCAGCACGCCCACACCGTGCCATGTCGCACGACCGTGCCACCCCTATTCCGGCAACATCTCAATTTCACCCCCGTCCAGAGCCAGAGCACGGTCACACCGTGCCTCACCGCACGCCCGTGCCGCATCCCAGCCGTGAGGTTCCTCCTGGTTTCAACGTGAGCACTACTAGCATGACCATGGAAGAAAAGTTTGAGGCTCTCATGAGAAATTATGAGGCCTTGAGGCTTCAAAATGAGGAGATCAAAGGTCAGAACGAGTATTTGAGGCGACAACTTGGAGACTCCTTGACACAAAAGCGCAAGGAGATTAGAAGTTCCCGATCTTCTAACTCCTCCGACTCCGAGCCGGAAGTAAGAGAGGCCCCACCCTTGAGTTCATCAAGTGAAGAGGAGGCTTACGGAAGATCAAGAAGAGGAAGGCGAACAACCTCTCACCAAGGAGACATCCGAGTGGAAATTCCGGAGTTTGAAGGGAAGCTAGACCCCGATGAGTTCCTAGAATGGTTGCAAACTGTCGAGAGGATCTTCGACTACAAAGAGATATCCGAGGGAAATAAGGTAAAACTTGTGGCCCTTAAACTTCGTAAATACGCTTCTCTTTGGTGGTCCAACCTTTGTGCTAAGAGAGTTAGGCAAGGGAAGGGAAAGATTAGGACATGGGAGAAAATGAAAGCCAAACTCAAGGCCCGTTTCTTACCCCCATCTTACCTACAAGACAACTACTCCCAACTTCACAATCTTACCCAAGGGAACTTGAGTGTTGAGGAGTACACTAGGGAATTTGAGAAGTTGATAATCAAGTGTGATTTGAGGGAGCCCGAAGAGCAAACCATAGTGAGGTATTTGGGTGGGTTAGATCCTAGGTATGCTCATGTAGTAGAGTTGCAACAATACACCACTTTTGATGAGGTGTGTGTATTAGCCCACAAAGTTGAACAACAAAGGAAATCCAAGCTCCACAAAAGAGAACCTCCCAAACCCTTTCCCAAGAGCCAACCTTTCAACAAGGGGAGCTCTTACCCACCTCCCAAACCCACGGTTACTACACCCTCACCTCCACAAAAGAACCAAGCTCCACAAAAAAGTCCACCACCCCAAAACCGTCCCAACCCTAAGCCAAATGACCAAAGGAGATGTTTCAAATGTCAAGGTCTTGGGCACATTGCTTCGGAGTGTCCAAATAGGAGGATTATTACCTTGGCCGAGTGGGATGAGAAGAGGGAAGAAGAGGGAGTAGAGGAGGAAGAGAGAGAAGGTGTGTATTATATGGAGGAACAAGAGGAAGTGATTGAAGAGGCCGATGAGGGAGAGTTGCTTGTGTTGAGGAGAGCTTTGAGCACAAAAAAAGGAGAACTTGAAGAACAAAGGGAGAACATCTTTCATACAAGATGTACTATTCAAAACAAAGTGTGTTCCCTCATCATTGATGGAGGGAGTTGTGCAAATGTGGCTTCCGTGACTATGGTGGAAAAGCTTGGCCTTCAAGCTTCGGCTCATCCTCACCCCTACAACATTCAATGGCTAAATCAAGGTAAGGGGTTGCAAGTTAATTCAAGGTGCTTGATTTCATTTTCAATTGGGAAGCACTATCATGATGAATTGTGGTGTGATATCATCCCCATGGATGCATGTCACCTTTTGTTGGGGAGACCTTGGTTGTTTGATCGGAAGGTCATACATGATGGCTATCTAAACACCTACACCTTTCCACAAAGATGGGAAGAAGATCACCCTTGCCCCATTAAGCCCTTCCCAACTCCACAAAAGTAAGCCCCAACCAAGCCATGACCATTCGGACATGCTTCTAGCCGTGAGTGAGCCTCTCCTTAAGGCTTCTCACCATGAATTCAAGGCCTTTAAGGAGTGGATCCTAGCCTCTCTTGAAGAAGCCGAAACCCCCACACCATCACATCCTCTAGCCATTTCCCTCCTTGAACATTTTAGCCATGTCTTCCCCGAAGAAATACCCCCCGGCTTACCACCACAAAGAACCATCCAACACCATATTGATCTCATACCCGGTTCCATTCTCCCAAACAAACCGGCTTACCGGACAAACCCCAAAGAAACCATGGAAATCCAAAGGCAAGTTGATGAGCTTATGGATAAGGGGTTGATTAGAGAGAGCTTGAGCCCTTGTGCGGTTCCGGCCCTCCTTGTGCCAAAGAAAGATGGGAGCATGCGTATGTGTGTTGATAGTCGGGCAATCAACAAGATAACCATCAAGTATAGATATCCTATTCCCCGCCTTGAGGATATGCTTGATGAGTTATATGGTTCTAGTGTGTTCTCTAAGGTGGATTTGAGAAGTGGTTACTACCAAATCCGCATTAGAGAGGGAGATGAATGGAAGACGGCCTTCAAAACCAAAGGAGGCTTGTATGAGTGGCTAGTCATGCCATTCGGATTGTCAAATGCTCCAAGTACCTTCATGCGGCTCATGAACCAAGTGTTCCGGCCCTTCATTGGAAAATTCGTTGTGTTGTATTTTGATGACATCCTCATCTATAGCAAGAATGAAGAAGAGCACCTTCAACACCTCACACAAGTCATGAAGGTTCTAGAGAAGGAAAAGCTCTACGGTAACCTCAAGAAGTGTGCATTTTTCACTCATGAGGTCACCTTCCTTGGTTACATTGTCACAAGTGAAGGCATCAAGGTTGATGAGAGTAAAGTGGAAGCAATTCGGTCTTGGCCAACCCCCAAGAGTATTCATGATGTGCGAAGTTTCCATGGGCTTGCCTCATTCTATAGGCGGTTCATTAGAAACTTTAGTACCATTATGGCCCCTATGACCGAGGTTATCAAAGGCACATCATTCAAGTGGACTCCCAAAGCCCAAGAAGCCTTTGAAACCATCAAGTCCAAGCTCACCCAAGCACCGGTCCTTGCCTTGCCATGCTTTGAAAAGGTGTTTGAGGTAGAGTGTGATGCCTCGGGAGTTGGCATTGGAGGAGTCCTCACTCAAGAAGGGCGGCCCTTAGCCTTCTTTAGTGAGAAGCTTTGTGACTCAAGGAGAAAGTACTCCACTTATGATAAGGAGTTCTATGCAATAGTAAGGTGCCTTGAGCATTGGAATCATTACTTGGTGGCTAGTGAGTTCATCTTGCATTCCGATCATGAAGCCTTGAAATACATTCAAGGGCAACATAAGCTTAACTCACGGCATGCCAAGTGGGTGGAGTTCCTCCAATCTTTTAACTTCACCATCAAGCACAAATCCGGAAAGCTCAATCAAGGAGCCGATGCCTTGTCAAGGAGGCACTTATTCTATTCCAACTTGATGCTTGCATCCTTGGCTTTGAGCACTTGAAGTCCCTATATGAGAATGATGAAGAATTGGGAGAGCTCTACAAAGAATGCCTTCGGCACCCTAAAGGTGATTTCCTTGTCCAAGATGGCTTTTTATTCAAGGGTTCAAGATTATGTGTGCCTAAGTGTGGCACGAGAGAGTTGCTCATTCGTGAGGTCCATGGTGGATCTTTAGCCGGTCACTTTGGAGAAAACAAGACCCTTACGATGTTAAGGGAACATTATTATTGGCCGAGTATGAGCAAAGATGTCCAAGATGTGTTGAAGAGATGTGCAACTTGCCAAGTTGCCAAGAGTCACCTCCTACCCCACGGTCTCTACACACCCCTACCCACTCCCAATCATCCTTGGGAAGATGTAAGCATGGACTTCATCCTTGGCCTCCCAAGGACACAAAGGGGTAAAGATTCGATCTTTGTTGTTGTTGATCGTTTCTCTAAGATGGCCCATTTCATACCTTGTACCAAGACCAATGATGCCACCCACATTGCCGAGTTATACTTCAAAGAAGTAATGAGGCTACATGGCATCCCTAGATCCATTGTTTCGGATAGGGATACCAAGTTCCTTAGCCATTTTTGGGTGACACTTTAGAAGAAGATGGGAACCAAGCTCAAGTATAGCACTTCATGCCACCCTCAAACGGATGGGCAAACCGAAGTCACCAACCGGACTTTGGGAACTCTCTTGAGAGTGCTAGTAAAGTCCAACATCAAAGCTTGGGACTTAGCCTTGCTACATGCTGAGTTCGCCTTCAACAAGTCACCTAGCAAGGCCATGGGTTTATCTCCATTCAAGGTAGTTTATGGGTTGGATCCTTTGAGTCCCCTTGATCTTATCCCAAGAGAGATGAATGAGAAGCCTCACATGGAGGCTAGCAAACGAGTGGAAGAGATCCAAAAGCTCCATGAAACCGTGAGGGCCAAGATTGAGAAGGCAAATGCATCATACAAGGACCATGCCAACAAGCATAGAAAGAAGATGGTGTTCCACCCCGCTAATTTGGTATGGATTTATTTGAGGAAGGAATGGTTTCCTTCTAAGAGGAAGAGCAAGTTGATGCCAAGAGCCGATGGCCCCTTTGAGGTGTTAGAGTGCATCAATGACAATGCTTACAAGATAAACTTGCCCGGTGATTAGGGAGTTTCGGCCACTTTCAATGTAGCCGACCTTAGCCCTTATGAGGAGGATGATCATCTTACCAATTTGAGGGCAAATTCTCTTCAACAAGGGGAGGATGATGGAGGTCCAACCCCTAACGTGATCCATAGCCATCAAGGGAGCCCAAAAGGTCCAAACCTCATGTCCAAGATACAAGAAATCAGCCTAAGGGAGCAAGGAAGCTATTTCCTCAAAACTGGAATTTCAGGCGTGCACAAACCCGGTTTTGTGCACGTTATTTCTTAAACCTCCCAAGGCTAAAGTGGGGTGGCAGGAAGCCTAAGTTTAAGTTCAAGATGTGCTTTTTCCATCAAGACCTCTTGCAAGTCATTTGGAGTTCATTTGATACCTCAAAACTCCAAGCAAAGTCAATCACTATGTTCTGGTGCTGAACTGGACAGGGCTGAAACAAGAGGCTGTTTGGTGGCCCATTTCTCCTCTATTTGGGTTGAAACTTTTATGGCTTGAAAGTACTTTAAAAATATTATCAAGTGACCACAAAAAACCTCAGCCAAATTACACTCATGAGGAGCTATTAACCACCAAAACAAGGGAAGAAACACCCTTTTAACCAGGTAATGGGGCAGCTGGGTACAAGAGAGAAGAGTGAGGTGTTTTATTGCTCTAACCCATGCTTAGCCACTTGCAAGAGTCATCATGAAGGGTACTTAGCTGCCAAGAAGCTTCCATTCTCCCCTAGGCCGACACATCATCCTCAAGATTAGCATTGAAGAGGTGTCAAGTGGAGGATGCATCTATCCTTTTTTGCTTTGATTTGATCTTTGTATTTTTGCCTAGTTTAGCTTATAGTACAACCTAGGGCCTATGATTTGTACTTGAAACTTTTGTATTAATACCCCCACAAACCCTTGGCCGGCCACTATCAAGCAATTGCATGAAATGAAGTTGAGCTTTGCTCCTTTGAATCCTCAAACTCTCTTCTAGCTTATCTCATCTTTTGGCCAAGTTGTGTGGTGATCTAGTAAGAGTCTTAACTTCCTTCTTGGTGGTGTTTCTGTATCCAAGAGGTTGTTAAGGGCCTTAACATCAAACCTTGGTGGTGTTTCTGTATCCAAGGTAGGTGTTAGTTCCGGTTCTAACATCCCCAACTCAAGGTGAGTTTGTGAATTCAAAGTTGCCTTGTTGCTTCCATCCATTGCATTCATTCCACCCTCTTTCCCATCCTCTTGGTTTCCCCCTAAAGGATACATCACCTTAGGAGTGTCAATTTGTGAAATTATGTGCCTTAAAGTGTTTACTTGAGCCTACTACGTGCTTACTTGCTTACTTGAGGACACGAACTAGAACATGGTTTAGGACTCCCATTCAAATGCGTGCTCCTTAGTTCATGTCTAATCTCGTATGGTGGTGTAGGATGGTGTTTAGCATTGATGATTTCGAGTGCCTCCCATTCTGGCTGGCCGCGTGGAATGCGGTTTTCTTTTGGGAAGCAATGATTAGGAGTAACCAGAGGGGACCCTTACGGGTCCCCCAAAACCACTGGACTTACAAGTTCATCCGAACGATGCCGTGCACGGGAAGATGGGGCGAGGTCACCTCAATCCTCCGTCTATTTTATGTACGCAGGGGAGCTTATACTCCGTTTACTTTCCGGGGATTAGTGGATTTCCTGATGTTAGCAGAAGGATGGGTGGATTCCTTAGGAAGTACCCCCTTGGGAAGGGGCGATGCTGCCATGCAAATGATCAATACGGCTCTAATTGCTCCTGCTGCTACCCAACAACTACCAATCACAACAGTAGAGAGAAATCATATTGAACATCGTCAAATGAGACTTCTGTTCGCAGAAAACCCTCAGGCAAGACGATACAAGCGAGTAGCCGCTCTATGGGCACATTGGATAGATTCCTTTGGTGCACAATACCCCCGGGGCTGGCAAGCCACGATGCTCAGAATGAGAGAACTGGTGGATGGAGCACCTGATGTGGAGTACTCCCCACCATTTGTATTATGGGACCTACTAACCCCAGTTGAGTCTGAGGGCTCGAATGATCCAGCAGTAGATGATCCCCCTGAGGAGGGTTCCTCAGGTGGTAATTAGGGTAGTATTAGGGGCTGTGTAACCTGGAGTCGCCAATGTGTGCATTGTATTTAAATAAAACATAGTTAATGTGCGTTTGAAAATGAATAAACATGGGTGATACCCGATATTTCGTGATTCGTGAAAGCGCATTTTTTTTTTGAGAAGTGATTCGTGCGACCAAAATAGGATCGCACGAATACTTAAATCTCTATACATTCTGTTTAATGTTGTACTATGTTTTTAAATGCTTTTGACAATCTATTTTTATGAATAAAAACTAAGCAACTTTGCATAAACGACTGTGTAGCCAATGCCTCCACGACGGGAACAGATGGCGGCACCAACCGCCTTGGAGATGATTTGTCAGTTTAATAAGTGTTTAGCGTCGATTCCTGTGGTACGAAGTTAGCTAAAAACTTTTCTTGGC
>JAKOGI010003898.1:0-7500 GCA_029747015.1 Carnegiea gigantea
TTTTCAACGAAAGAAAGAAAGCTTTCAATGAATGAGTTATGAAATGATCTTCAAGCATGTTTGAATGTGGATTCTTAGCCTATGTATTAAAGGAAAGTTTTCAATGGATGCATTATGAATGATTCTTAAATATGGTTGAACGGGATTCTAATCTTATGTGGCATCATCCTTATCCATTTCAAACCTGTCTGATTTAAAGTGTACGAGATGAGAAAGAAAGTTATAGCACGTTAAAAATTCTATGAATGAAGGCGTTTCTTCCTAAAAGAATGAACGTTGATATGTGAATAGCATGCGAGGGTGTCATATAGCTTAATATGATGTTTAAAGGTACTTAAATGCTTGATATGTGTTTATATGTGTGATATGTATATTATATGAATGAAATGCCAAGAAAAGTGTATTTATGAAAAGGGATAACCTTATATACACATCATATGATTGAGGGTTCATGCGTAGTTCAAATGGAGTGTTAGGAAGTTATGTTATGAAAAGAAAGATCCTTATACTTAGCCTTCGATACTTACTCACGTGCCTAACTGCTTGCTAGTAAAGAACTCCGTCGTTGAGGAACCTAGAAATATGATTGAGTGGTCGAAGTGAAGTTTATGTTTAGTGATCCTCCCGTAAAGGTTCTATGAATATCTATTATGATAGTAAAGTATGTAAACGTGATATGTGACTAGTAAGGATAGTATTGCCTGCAACGGTTTTGGTTTTAAGGGGGTTGGGGGACACTCACTGAGCGTGTGGTTGCTCATCCCACTACTCTTTCCCCTTTTCCCTAGGTTTTCCTTCTAACAGGAAGAAGTTGAGTCAGATAAGTCCAGAAGGAACCTATTGTTGCTTACAAGGCGTCGCATGTGCTCATTTGAAGGGATCTTACGTGTTTAATGAAGTCATGTAATGTACTCTTAGTTTCTAAAGGTCTGTAAACGATTATTCTAGTTCATGTAATGCATATGATATACAGGTCGCTCTGTACGGCCGTTTGAGCCAACCATCAAGTTAGTTAGATGTCTTCTTGGTTTAATTTAGTTATGTTTTGGGATGTAAATCTTAATACTCTGGTTTTGTTAACCATTGACTTGTATCTTCCATTTCTTCTTTATTCATGAATCAATCTGGTTGGTGTACTCTGAGCGAGTGGCTCGTTGAGTTATGAACTTCGGCGTGTGGCCGTTGAGCTATGTTTCAAATGTTTGCGCTTCCGTTGATTTACAGGGACTTATTGTAAGGCTTTTAGCCTGGAAATGGTCAGTTTTTAGGGGAAATTCTGCCCGTTTCGTCCCAGGAATTAAGTAAGAAGTTAGAAAAGCGTAACGCTTTTGGCCTAGGGGCTGGGGGTGTTACATTGATGGTATCAGAGCAAAGGTCCTGCGACCATAGGCCGCAACCTGAGTCTTGCATTTCATATAGTCGCCTAGGAACACTGCATGGTTATGTGACATATGCCTGCCTTGTGTGCAAATGTGAGTTTTACGTGAACGTTCGTGCATTTCACTAGTTAGGTGCGGCTTCCGTAAGCTGAATGGTTGGATGAGAGAACCATTTGTTAAGATATAGGCTGAGTGATTCGTATTGTCGTGCATGAAATAAGTGTTAGCTCAATTGAAAGTTGTTTCGTTTATATGCTTTGGTGATTTTAATCTAATGTTTAAGGAACATATGATTTGAATCGAACGATTGGAAAGCCTTAACTCTACGTTCATCTTTGCCCCTAAAATACGATTTGCTCCTCCGGCCCCATAATGGAGTGAGCAGACGTATTCAAGGTTGGTAGAGAAAGAGCTAGAAGCAATTAGACTATTTCCTTTCGAAGACCTAAGGACCTTGCAGGTTAAAGCCTTTTGTTCAGGGAGAAAGAACCTAGCAGACTTTGGAATTGTACATCGTAGACGATCCCCCCTAAGGCTAGCGACCTGCAAAAGGACTCCTACGATCACCTGTAGGATTGATGTACCCCGTAGGACTAGTAGTGCCACTGTTCTTACCCCTTGTTATCTGATTAATGGCTAGTCTCTAGTTACTTTGGTCAAGCCCAAGGCATACCTTTGACCCTAGAATGCTAATAAGGATTGCTGCCGTTTATACCCATTTAGGTGACTCTTGTACAACATTATTGTGAACCATTGTGTTTGAAAACATGCTATGTTTTCATAAACGTTTGGAAGCCCATATTGTTATATGAAATGGCATGTATGGTTATTCGTGTGTTTCATAAGTGAGAGGTATAGTAAATAAACTACTTGGTACGTGTTTAAATTATTTCTAGTTGAATGTGCCACAAGGTTGGCCATATAATTCAAGTTATGTGAATGTTTGCTTCATATAACCGTGCTTATCTAATTATAGCATAGCAACTAGCCCTTTTGCATTATAATTAAGTGGCTAACTGTGAACATACCTCATGACATGACTACACGACTGTGGCCTCTGCATTCGAATGCTTACCCTTGTATGTATCATTGCATGATATGCTAAGATATTCGTAATGGTAGCGGAGTTACTCATTGTATATATGCCTAAGTTCTATGTTTCATATGTTTGATTGAGTGGCTAAAAACTCATATGCCTAGCAAAAAGATCTTGTGACTATAGGAGTTTCATTCGCATTTATTGGCCCTGTACCTTCTTTGCCTAGACCATATGACATGCCAGCATACTTGCGACTATATTTGAATGCGTGACTTAAAGGGATATGAATGGATGTGTGTAAAACAATCCCTGGCAGGGTATAACTGAGTGTCCTGGCATGGTATGACTGAGTTAGCCGTCTTGCATGCTGAATTTTTATGGGTACATGGTAGGTTTCATAGAGAACCTTGGATAGTGCTTTGCTAGCCATCATATGTGCTGCCAACGCTGTCTTACTAGACTTTGCTTAGCATGTTTGGCCTTACCTTCAACCTAGTTGTCTTATAGCTAGATACGACACCGTTTGGCATAGTAGCACTACCATTTCTCGGGTTACATGTATGTACACGCATATCTAGAGCATGATGAGACGTCCTTAGGAGCCTGTGCTCGTATATTCTTGCAATGAATCAAACATTAATGTATTGAATGAGCATAACCCTTCATTTGTATGAATCTATGACTGAAGAGACAATCGGTTCCAAGTAGAGACTTTACGGGAAGTCTCCCCGCCATCAAAACCATCGACTTACATTATGCCTTAGCATTCCATTTCAAAGTTATTCTTCTCCACATGATACGCTAGTTTATGTTGATTCTTGATTTTTGACCTTCAGTGCTCCGTTATTAACCCCTCGGTGACGTCAATGTGAATTCAAGTGTTACTCTGAGTCCCTTCATTGTCAATGTCATGTAACATGATGTTTTTACTGCTTAGGTGCGATGTGATAGCTTTCTGACCAATTGATTTGACTTTGGAATGACTCAATATCCTTATGCCTTTGAATGAACCTGTCTAAGTTAACTGCCTTCATACGAACCTGACATGTCCTAAATAAGTTGTCGTGAATGAAAAGGCCTAAAAGTTAGCTGGGATTGAAGTACAGACATCGGAATGTTGGTGCATATGTTTTCCTTTTGTAAATTGCTTGCCATGTATGTTTTAGACGCGTTCATGCTCCCCGAGACTCCTAAGCTTAAGAATATTGGATTGCTAATATTATGCAATTCCATTATGCTTAAATGATACTATGTGGTGCTATGTGACATTTCTATTACTCTAAATGTGTTATAGTAGTCTCCATGTTAATCATTGTGATCCCGAAAGTGACTTGAATTCATGTTTTAGGATAAGACTGCTAGTGTATGACCTTAAGATGTCATTGTCTCAATTGTCGTGCCTTTAGATGCCCACTTATAGATGCATATGCATAGAATTATTGCTTGCCATGCGAACTGAGTCTAGATCATTGAAAATCTATGTTTCTTTTTCAAAACAAACTCGATATGGTTTTCCACGCCAACTCATTTGCCTCTCTTCAATGCGATTTGCCCTCGGCGCCTAAATAGAGCGAGCAGACGCTTGAAGAGATTGGCGAGGAGGAGATTGGATACCATGAGGCAATCTTCTTTTGATTTAAAAAGTAATATCTTCAAAATGACCTTTTGGAAACCAATCGCGTAGATCCTAGTTATGTGTGTGCATTCTAGAAAAGACCAACTTAGATATTGAATTTCGAGGACGAAATTCTTTTAAGGGGGGAAGAGTGTAACACCCCGCATTTTCGTTTTCCGTTAAGCTAATTAAAATTCCTTTTTACGTTCTAAATTCGTATTTTTAGTAACTGTGTGAGTTTTTGACGATTAAATTCATTAAAAAGAACGATTATTTGATTAATGTTACTATCGATGTTACTTACAAAATTATCGAATCAACGCTAAACCGAGTTTTTAAAATCGTTTTTCGTTTTACTTGGTTGAATCCCAAAGTTTAAATTGAAATGTTGATTGAAGGTCGTTTCGATTCGAGTTAAGCCTAACCATTAGCAAGTACGGGATCGGGATTCAGTAGAATGATGTTAATTGAGCCAAAAAAAAAGAAAAATAAAACAAAAAGGGAAGGGGGGGCACGCCGGGCCTGAGAAGCCCGAGACCCCGCCCCCCCCTCCTCCTCGCTCTCTGCTCTCGCTCTCTCTCTACCGCAGCTCTCTCTCTCTAGAATCTCTCTCTCTCTCACCGGCGACCGGCCATCTGGCGTTGCCGCCGGCCAGCACACGTCACCGGCGAGAGAAAGGGACCACCGGTTCCCCACACGCGTCCTCCACCAGCCCCTTTCCTCCGCTTCTCACCGCGAAACAGAGCCACGTTTTGGTCGCCTGAAAACGCCACCCACGTGCCGGAAATCGGCCAAACGCCTCCAAACGACCTCTTCTATAGATTGAGGGACCAATTTCACTTCAAACCACACGCAGAAGGGCTTGATTTCGAGAGCTAGGGTTCGATTTTGGGAAGCACACGGGCCACGGTTTCGATCCAGCAACGTGGACATGAGTTTGGGCGTGCAATTGCTGCTACTAGGGTTGAATTTAGGCTGAGTCAGGTGGGTGTTCCTCGCCTCCTAAATTAGTACTAATTTCACAAACGTTTTAGCGGAATCGATGTTGCATGTTAGACTAGCATAGCCTAATTTAGAATGTGCTGCCTGAGGTTTATAATTCGAAGTTAATTATACATGTTTGGCGTTAATTCGAATATATGTAACCATTGAATGCCTAAGTTTATAATTCGAAGTGAATTATGCATGTTTAGCGTTAATTCGAATGTATGTAGCTATCGAAAGCCTGAATTTATAATTCGAAGTGAATTACATGCCTTTAGCGTTAATTCGAATGCCTGTGACCATTGAATGTTTGAGATTTTACATCGAAATGAATTAAATACCTTTAGCTTCGAATCGAACCAATTTAGTTAATCATGCCTCAGTTATTAATTCGAAGTTAATTTAGCATGTTTAGCATCGATTCAATTAATTAGTTGATGCATGAAAAGGATTATAAACGAAGTTAGCTTAACGTGTTTAGAATCGATTCAAGTAAATTTAGCTAGTTCATGCCTAAAAGATTAGCACAAAATGAATTATGAATGCTTTGAATAGACATAAGTACACTTAAACGATTCATACTTGATTAATAGCTTCGAAAAGAGATGAGTATGGTTGGAATCGATACTTGTGTATTTAGTTAGTCTATACCTGAGTAGTAACTTTGACATAATAACTGAATGCCTAAAGTCGTATTATGTTTAAGTGGGTTATTTCGATTCGAATAGTAATTTCGATGTGTAATGAACGTTTAGAATCGTATTATGCTAAAATAGCTCAATTAGACTTGAGTTGTAACTTCGAAACCAACGTTTATGAATGTTTGGTCGTTCCATGATCGAGTATGAACTTCGAAGTGCATCGTACGTGTTTAAAGTTTATGTATATAAATGTTTAATCAGTCTATGATCGCCTATATGCTTAACTATCCCATAAAGGCCTACTAACTCTGAAGTAAATTTATAAATGCTTGGAGTCTTATCATGTATGAATTCCCAAGTAAAGTTCTATAGTTTTATATGTGTACGTGATGGAATACATATGCGTACGTATGCTTGCTGTAACGCACCGCCAAGTGGTGCTGCTTGCCCAGGTAAGTACCTAAATCTTACCTTTTCATAAATTAGTATGATAATATGTTGTATTAATAAATCAATGGAACGAGTTGGTAGTTGGATGGTTTGAGGAAAGAATTATGAGCGTTCGAGGTCTTGTGGTACGGTGCAAGTGAGGAGGGAGACTGGGTTGTGAAATGACCGCAATCGTGTGGATTGCGAGGCCATGTGTGGCTCGATGTGATGAATTAATTATGAAGTGTTTGAATGTGATATATGTGAACCTCTTTCCCTTCTATTTGCTCAAGTTGCATTGTGTGCATAAGGGTGAGATTTTCAAAGAAGGATTTCATGTTTCGAAATAATAGTAGCCACAAATATTAGTGCATGATGGCATATTTTAAAGTAAACGAATACAGTTTTGGGAGTGAACCTGCTTGAACGGGGGAATCCTAAAGAGTTTTACAAAGGCGTGAGTTGCATGACAAATAATTTTACCAAAAGATACAACAAAATTACTAGCCGTTATGGCCGATACGCTTTAAGTGGCTAAGATAATGTGCTGCGGACAATATGATATGATGTAATGTTAACCTAGGGGATAAGTCCGGATAAACCCTAGAGGCCCTGACGAGGGCTAATGTAATGGTCCGATATGTTATATGTAGCCATCCCGGGAGTAAGAGCTTAAGCGTGAGCGTTAGGTCTCACTATGGGGTCGAGAATAGTTCTCACCCAAACAGCACCCTGTAATGATCTTATGCCAGAAGTACTTTGGTACTAAGTTAAGAAAAGCAATTGGCTCTTTGCCATTTTTAAACGATTAAAAAGGAAAGGAAGTTCTTTTTATGAGCCCAAAAGGCTATATGGAATGATGTATGGAAAGCTTATAAGGGTCGCTACGCGACCAAAAGAAATGGAACTTCCTTTGAAGACTAAGAAAACGTTTTCAACGAAAGAAAGAAAGCTTTCAATGAATGAGTTATGAAATGATCTTCAAACATGTTTGAATGTGGATTCTTAGCCTATGTATTAAAGGAAAGTTTTCAATGGATGGATTATGAATGATTCTTAAATATGGTTGAACGGGATTCTAATCTTATGTGGCATCATCCTTATCCATTTCAAACCTGTCTGATTTAAAGTGTATGAGATGAGAAAGAAAGTTATAGCACGTTAAAAATTCTATGAATGAAGGCGTTTCTTCCTAAAAGAATGAACGTTGATATGCGAATAGCATGCGAGGGTGTCATATGACTTAATATGATGTTTAAAGGTACTTAAATGCTTGATATGTGTTTATATGTGTGATCTGTATATTATATGAATGAAATATCAAGAAAAGTGTAAATATGAAAAAGGATAACCTTAAATACTCGTCATATGATTGAGGGTTCATGTGTAATTTAAATGGAGTGTTAGGAAGTT
>JAKOGI010003898.1:12500-15000 GCA_029747015.1 Carnegiea gigantea
TCTTGAAATTTTAGACGTCTTTTAAAAGAAGGGTCGTTTAGAAAGCTTGTTTTCATGATTGTGAATGCTTTTGAATACTTACCAATTGCCTGATAGTTTATGAAGATGTTTGTAGCCTAAAAGAAATCCTAAATCATCGAACTATTCAGTATATGACTCGACTGAATAGTCGATAGGTTTAGGAAATTTAAAAGCGAACTAAAAAGTGAGTTCGAAAATATTTTAAGGCATTGGTTCCTATATAACTCCTCCTTGTGTTTAAAAGGATTTAAAAATCTTGAAAAAGGACATCTTAAGGTACTAATTATGAAATTTAGCTGATTTGTATGATGATTTGTATGCTAGCTGCTTATTTAAGTTTCGATTGAGTTTCGAGTTATGAGCTAGTAAAAGCATTATGATTTTAAGAAGCGTTTATGTTGAAAAATTATGAAGAAACCTTGTCTGAATCATAAGCGAGCCAAGTATTCTATGTTTTGAAGAGTAGTAAGCTGATAATGATTTAAAGTTTTAATTTGCTTAAGCACCCTCTTTTAGTTTAAAAAGGATTTCAAGCGAACTAAAATTGGGCAACTGAATGAGTTTATTACGAAACTTAATTTGAGTTATATGCTAGTTTGAGTGAGTTTATTACTTTATGTTTCAATAGGCTTCAGTTACAAATCTAGTTTGAATTAAATGCTAACTAAGTACCTTAAGTTCCAAATGAGTTTCGATTTGCATGTTAGCAAACTTATTTCATTTATATGAAGTTTTCAAGCTAAAAACGAAGTCGATTTACGCGTTAGCAAACTTATTTCATTCATGAGAAGTTTTTAAGTTAAAAACAAAGTCGATTTATGCGTTAGCAAACTCATTCCGTTTATAAGAAGTTTTTAAGTCAAAAACAAAGTCGACTTACGAGTTAGTAAGCTTATTACGTTTATAAGAAGTTTTTAAGTTAAAAATGAAGTCGATTTACGAGTTAACAAACTATTTACGTTTATAAGAAGCTTTTTAACTTAAAATGAATGAACTATAAACATTTAGAAAAGTTATGGTTGTTTTGTTAAAAGTAAGATTTCAGCGAAGTAATCAACTAAAAAAGAGAAATGAAATGCGATTTTAAAGGCTAAGAAAGTGCTAGGCAAATGGCCAGACCTTGAGGGTGGGAACTAGACGCAAAGAAGGTGTAGCTGTTTCCCCAAAGGTAGTATTGGGAGTTAGATGCAAAGATGATGTGAGCTGTTCCCGGGAACTGGACTCAAGATATGATTATCTTGGTGTGAGCTGTTCCCTGATGTGTGACGTGTAAGAAAACTTTGAGGTGGACTGGACTCAAGATATGACTATCTTGGTGTGAGCTATTGCCCCACAGAGGATAATATCGAAGTTAGAGTTGCTCTGCTAAGACGCGTTTTGGCCAAAAAGTTAAGTACATATACTCCGGGGATAACGTGAGTTGTGAATGACGATCTCACTTAGGGGCAGTGTAGATCTCCCCTAACCAGCACAATAAGATGTTTTTATGCTAATAAAAAGGAAATTGGCATTTTGCCATTTTAAGCATTTCAAAAAAGAAAGATTTCTAAAGGCTATTACGAGGCCATATTGAATAAGATTTGAAAAGCTTATAAGGGTCATTAGATGACCATTACGAAAGAAGTTTTTTTAAAGAATATGAGCCTTAAGAGGCTAAGTAAAGTGTTTTTAAGAAATAAAGAAAGCTTTTAAATGTACATGTTTTGTACATATTTTATGAACGTGTTTCCAAGTATATTTTAAATGAAATTTCAAAGGAAGTATGGTTACATCCTAGTAAGGCATTGAACATTTAAGCTTTTAAAGGTGCATATCTTATAAAAGAATGTTTCTTGCCAAGTCTTTCTTACCAATTTGGATGTTTCGGGAGCTTTTAGAAAGAATTATAAGCTTTAAAGAAGTTAGCGTGATTTATAAACCATTCTTGGAATATATCGAGAGTCACTATGTTTTCAAAAGTGTGTTTAAAAGCATCATATTCATTCCTTGTGCTACTTGATTACAGCCTGAATGCTTGTTAGAAAGGAAGATTGGTCATTAAGGGCCTAGGAATGAGTCGAGAGGCTAACATGAAGTATAAGGGTGGTAATCTTTCCTTGGAACTATGATTGCCTAATATGATAGTAGTACACAAATACGTGATATGTGACTATTATTGGTATTATTGCCTGCAAATTGTTTTGGTTTTTAAGCAGTAGGAGAATTCTCACTGAGCGTGTGGTTGCTCGTCCCATTACTCTTTCTCCTTTTTCCCTAGGCTTTTGTTATGACAAGTGAAAGTCAAGCCACTTACGCCGAGTTAAAGTTTACCCCTGCTTAAAAAAGAGTCAAGTGTGTCATATAGAAGTAGATTCATGTGTTTAACGATGTAATATAACGTATTCCTAGTTTGTAATTGTTGTAAACTAAGTTTTTTAGCTCATATAATGCATATCGTTTACGAGTCGCTCTGTATGGCTGTGCCAACCATCTGATCAGT
>JAKOGI010003898.1:17500-38947 GCA_029747015.1 Carnegiea gigantea
TAGACGACTTCAGGAAGATGGAGAAGAATGCCAAGGCCAAGAAACTGCTGTATTTTAGACTCGGACCTGATGAGTACACTCGCATCTCGGAGTGTGAATCCGCAAAGGAGATATGGGATGCTCTTCAGATAGCTCACGAAGGAACAAATCAAGTCAAGCAATCCAGAATTGAGCTATTGGTAAGGAAGTATGAGCTATTCGAGATGAGCAATAAAGAGACAGTTATGGACATGTATACTCAGTTTACCCATATCACTAATGAGTTAAAATCGTTGGAAAAATCCTTTAACAGTGAAGAGTTGGTAAGGAAGATTCTACGAATTTTACCTCAATCATGGGAATCAAAAGTCACTGCTATCCAAGAAGCCAGGAAAATGAATGAGATCTCCTTGGATGAGCTTATTGGGAATCTACAAACGTATGAACTATGAAGGAATTCCCAGATGAAGGAAGAAGTGAAGAAAGACTGAGGACGGGCACTAAAAGCTAGAGAAAGCGATAGCTCAGATTTTGATGAAGAAGGGATGGCCATGATCGCTCGAAAGTTCAAAAAATTCTTCAAAGAGGCCGAAAGCAAATACAAGAATGGCAATACCAGCAAGGCTAAGAACAGCGATCGAGGTCAGTTCTCAGGATGCTTTAAGTGTGGAAGACAAGATCATGTTGTGAAGAATTGCCCTTTGCTGAAGGAAGAACAGGGGTCAGAACAGGTCCGAACCAGAGGCAAAAAGACGCAGTTAACTAATGCTGAAAAACGGTTCACCAAGGCAATGATGGCAGCCTGGGATGATACCTCAGAAGAAGAAGAGGACTGTCAAGATAGAGAGGAAGTAGTAGCTCTTATGGCCCGAAGAGAGTCTGATTCAGATTCTGATTCGATCGAGAGTTTGTCCTAACTCAAGGAAGAGGTACGTAATCTTAGCAAGAGGAAACTTGAAAAATTAGTTTTTACATTGATGGAAGAATGTGAGATAGTAAATTCTAAAAATTGCATGCTTAAAAATGCCTGCTCAGGATTAGAAAAGGATGTTAAAAGACCAAAAAGAAAGAAGCAAGAACTTGGGCATATGAATGAGGTTCTCACTTATGAAAAACTCAAAAGTGATGAAAAGGTTCTTGTTTTATGTAATGAACTAGACACCCTTAAGGAACTAATGAACAAGAGAAAAGAAGTGTTTAACACTGATCTCTCAAAGCTGGAAGAAGAGTCCCGAGAACTGGAACTTAAGACAGAATTATTGGGGAGTGAAAACAATCAGTTGCTTGAAAAGGTTTATAAGGCCGAATCTGACCTTGTTCAGAACAGGCACAGGAATAGTACCTCAGAAGCACTCAGGATAGAAACCCTGATAAATGAAAATAGTCAGTTGCTTGAAAATCTTTATAAGGTCGAATCTGACCTTGTTCAGAACAGGCGCTGGAACAGTTCCTCAGAAGCACTTAATTGGTTAAATACTCACCATAGTTGTAATAAAAAGGGACCAGGATTTGTGAATAAACCTGTTACTAGACTAGTTAACAAAAAATATGTTGGACTTCAAGAAAATATAATCCGTTTTCATTGTGGAAAGACTAGTCATTATCGATATGCTTGTTCCTTGAGAAATAGGGCCGTAGAGAGAAACTTAGTGTATGTTAAGCAAATATGGATTAGAAAAGATGAGTTAATGTCCATGTCAAAGAAAATGGGACCCAAGTGGATCTGGGTTCCCAAGACAAACACTTAGCTGTTTTGCAGGCTAAAGTAAGAGGAGGCAATCAACTATGGTTCTTGGATAGTGGTTGCTCAAGGCACATAACGGGAGACAAATCAAACTTCCTCTCACCACAGCCTTTGATGAAGAGAGAGTGGCATTTGAAAACGGCAAATCTGAGAAAATTACCGGTGCAGGTAAGATAGGTAAATCACTCTCTCACTCTATTGATAATGTGAACTTGGTTGATGGGTTACAACAAAATTTGCTAAGTGTGTCTCAATTATGTGATAGAGGTAATCATGTTGAATTCTCTTCAGATCAATGCTTGATTACCAATGTCAATTCTGGTAATGTTGTGTTGAGGGGGAAGCGACACAACAATGTGTATAAAGTGTGTGTTCTTTCACTTCCCTAAAATCATTTGACTTGTTTAAATGCTCTTGATGATGATGTTATGCTTTGGCACAAGATGCTAGGTTATGCAAGCCTTTCTCTCTTGAATAGACTTGTTTTTGAGGACCTACTAATCGGACTACCTTCCATCAAATACAATGATGATAAGGTGTGCAATGCTTGTGCTAGAGGAAAGTAAGTTAGAGCTTCTTTCAAGTCAAAGAACGGTGTTAGTACTTCCCGACCTCTTAAACTACTACATGTTAATTTGTGTGGTCCTATGAGGATCACAAGTAGAGGAGGGAAGAGGCATGTATTGTTTGATGAAACTAACTCTATGATTGAGCATGATATGCAGGATGAAGAGTTTGAACTTGGTCTTGTAAGAAAAGACCTCACGCTTACTTAAAACTCTATGGTGGATAATGGCAAGTCTCCTGAAGGTGAAACAAGTCTTGGATCTATAAATATGGAAGGTGGGAAGGGAGCAAGCCAGTCAGGGGGAAGCTTTGCTAAAACTGATTTGGGACAGAACCGACCCACTCAACCTGATCCTTCCTGAACAGTTATGGGAATAGGCTCCATAATAGATCCAGAACCTGTGTTATCAAGTGTTCAGGGAAGATTGGAAAACATGTCTGTAGATTTATTTGCTCCACGATCCTGGAAGCACCAGAGCTTGCACCCTGTCGACCAGATTATATCCGATTTCAACACAGGGGTGCAAACTAGGTCTAAAGTCAGAAACTTTTGTACTTTCTATGCCTTCTTATCTAACATTAAGCCAAAGAATGTTCATAAAGCTCTTGCAGATTCTAACTGGGTTACTGCCATGCAAGAAGAGCTTCATCAATTCGAAAGGAACAAGATTTGACACCAAGAAGAGCCTAAGGACAGATCGATAATTAGCACCAAGTGAGTGTTTAAGAACAAACTGGATGAGTTCAGAACAGTCACTTGGAATAAGGCCAGGTTAGTGGTTCAGGGTTACAATAAAGAAGAGGAGATCGATTATGAGGAAACATTTGTAATTTTGATCTCAGACTTAGCTTTGTGGTATCCTTGAGGGTGCAATTTTAATCTCATTGGATATGTGGATGCTGATTAAGCTGAATTTCTAGTTGATAGAAAAAGCACCTCATGTATGGCTACTTTTCTTGGACCCTATTTGGTCTCTTGGTCTACCAAAAAACAACACACAGTTGCGATGTCCACAGTAGAAGCCAAGTATGTAGCGGCTGCTTCTTATTGTACTCAATTGCTGTGGATACGGCAACAACTCAAGGACTTTGATGTTAACACGGGATGCATTCCCATATTTTGTGATAATACAAGTGCAATTAACATTACCAAAAATCCATGTCAACATAAAAGGACTAAGCATATTGATGTTCGCCGTCACTTCTAAGACAATGTTGAAAAGGGCTTGATTTTAAAGAATTTTTGTGCCACTAATAAACAAATTGCTGATATTTTTACCAAGGCACTAAGTAGAGATCAATTTGAAAGGAATAGGCTTGAATTAGGTTTGACTAAAAGAACTTAAATGAACTTCATCAACTCCTAATGATTGACCAGTAAGGTTTTGAGACCAAATAAATTGATTTAATGGATGCGTTCAATTTTCTGTGCTGTTATTAGCATATGTGTGGAATGTGACATGTTGACAGTCGTTGAGATCTAATGATATTGTCCTTAGTGTCCTGAGACACCGAACTATTAACAGCAAGAACAGGCTCTAGGAACAGACCTGGCCACTGTTTGTATCATGTGCTGACCAAGTGGCAATGGAATGTTGGAAACCGAAATTTCCTTTTTCATTACACCTAACCTATAATTTATACCATACCTAGTGTAATGATGTGCTGCATACAAAATATTCTCTCTCCAAGAAGGGCCGAAATAAACTCTCCTATAAACTTCCCTGACTTTCGGGCCACTCATGCACCATTAAATCCCTGCACGCACTCTATCTCCATAACCATCCATCCATCTCTCTCTTCACCAAAAACCCGATTTCCTTCTCCTTCCTTAAACCCCTTCAGAACCCTAAATCACCTCAAATCCTCAAATCCTCAATGGCAAGAACTCGTGGCAGTCAAGCATCCTCCAAGGATAAGAATTCTCACCCAAGATCACTATGAGACCAACTAGCAAGAAAAAGGGGTGGAATTGGGATGAGTTCTGAGGGAACATCACTGACACGTTCATCGCCATAAATGATCTGGATTGGTTTGGGAAACCCTCCCTCACCTTATTTTTTGATTACTCCCTCTATTTTTGGGTTCTTGAAGAGCTTGGACTTAAGATTAGTAGACTGGAACCCTGCTATGATACCTTTGGTACACCCAATTGCGGGTTGAGAGATTGTGGCGTATGACCCGGTTGTGGCTGAGTCTAGATTAAGGGGGAATGAGGCCGAATCAGTTGGGGAGTTAAAGGATTATGATGTTGAGCGTGTTGATAATGAATTTGATGTTGAAGATGCTGAGGATTGTGATGAGGGTGAACCAATTTTACGGATTCAAACGAACTGCTCCAACCAAGTCCCAAAACACCCACCAAAACACTCTTCAAACCAGTTCCATCCAAGAAACCTGCCCAAAAACGGGCTGCCCCAGAATAAGTAGCTGAACTGGTTGAAGAATCTAATGCACCTAAGAAGAAGAAAATTAGAAAAACTATGACACTTGCTGAGAGATATGAGCATTTCCTTCAAAAATCTGTGGTTCGGGAGAAGGTAGTTAAGGTGTCATACTTTCAGGAACAGGGGCTAGGGGTGTTCTTAGAGAAGTTGGAAGCTCAAGGATGGTTAGACCTGTTCACTGATACTAAGAAAGAATAGTCAGTTTCAGACTTGGCTGAGTTTTATGTGAACTCTGTTGTCACCAATGAGTGGTGACAAGTACAGTTAATGATCATGACCTACGGTTTGATGCTAAGAAGTTAGATGAAATGCTTGGGGTACCTTTTGACGGTTTTGATGTGTATGTTTGTGAGGACAAGAGTGTGTTTGGTGATGAGCGGGTGTTAGAATTGACCCGCAAGCTAGCTCCAAAACCCCACCTGACTGAGTCCCGATCTATGCGAAAGGGGGAACTGATGCCATTGCATCTATTGTTATTTTGGTTTGTGATTAAGAACATCATTCCCCAAGGTCAAGGATGCAACCTTGCTGATCCCAAGGACATGTGCTACACTGATATGTTGGATTAGGGTGAGTAAATTAACTTGCCTGCAATCATGATTAGCCATATTGGGAGAATTACCGAAACGTCTAAGGATCATGACATGGGGTATGGATTCTAACTGAAGTCAGTGTTTGAGAAACTTAGGATTCCCTTACAGAAGAGAATAGGCTTTCAGGTCAGTGATGAGATTGGCAACAGCACGTTGATTGGGTGGGGTTTCAAAGTGACAAAAGGCTGCAGTGCAACTTCAGAACAGGAGCTCTAACCACCACTTGGACCTGTTCCCAGTGAAGCCTCCACATCCAGCGCTCCCACAATTGATACACTATTGCAGGACCATATTACATTGAAGGGGGAGATAGCTGAAGCAAAGCAGGTGCTTACAGAGGAAAAGACTCTTAATGCCAAACGTCATGAGGATTTGCTGAGTGCCCTTCTTGCCCTCATAGCCAAATTCCCTCCTCCACCTTCCTCTACCTGAACCTGTTTCTTTCCTTGTTTCCAACACTATTTTTTCAAACACTTGGTTATGTATGTGACTACTAATGGTATATGGCTATTCTTAGACAGTTTCTGCATTTATGCTTTAACTTTGTTTGTTGCATGTGTTATTTGTTTGTGCGTGCCTCAGATGGCTAATATCATTATGTACCATATACTTGACTTGTATCGCTGTTATTTTCCCTCATTACCCGTAGTGGTGGGTGCATCCCTACTGAATTTATGCAGATGGTTCCCTCGACCTTTTCGATGATGTCAAAAGGGGGAAGATAAGTATGACCATGCTTTGATTGGTCTGCCTGTTTTAAGCTAATTCTTACTCTTGCTTTCTCTCGTGTGTGCATTGGAATCCTTAAATTACTATTTTGGCACCAATGTTTTTGCCCTTTACTTTGTCGCACTTTGATGGTCACTTGGTTTGTCATCATCAAAAAGGGGGAATTTGTTGAAACAATCATATGTAAGATTTTGATGATAACAATCCAATTGTACCAGTCAATATGCTATCATGCTATGCTTGGGTAGTGTGCTAGAATTGTGTGTTGAGACAGGTTGCAAACACCCTAGAGAACAGTTCGAAGAAGTGTGGAACATCAAAGTGAATATGTATGCACGACATCAAAGAGGTCAAAGGATCACAAGAGTCTTAGAGTTGATTACTGGTTGTATTCGTCTAGATTCTTGCTAACATGCCAATTAGAATATCTTGACTTAACACTCACCTTGAAGGAAGTTTTTGCGCTAACTCAGAACACTGCTCAGAATAGTTTGAGCAATCAGGTCTGCAGTGTTCTGAGGGCAATGTATAAAATGCTTGTCCTAAAGATTTTCAAGGATTTTTCTATTGTCAAAATTCCTAACATATTTGGGATTGATTTTCTGATAATATTTTGTCTTACAAAGAGTCCTTCACTGAATAATATTGTTTTCCTAAAAAGATACTATCAAAAGATTTTATCTTAGCCTTTAAGATATGATTTCCAAAAAAGATAATGTTGAGAGATTCAATTCCATTTGGAATACTGATTATTTTTGAGAGTTATTGCTAAAATCCAGAACCTCCCATATACTTGCAACATAAGTATTCGGTGGATATATAATCTCTTGCCGCTCAACATTTTCATTCATGGTTTCTCAAGGAGCAAAATCGAGTTTTCTGTGAGAAAATTTTCTGAGTGAAAAACCTTCAAGAAGTGTGCTAAATTGAGTCATCTATATTGGCATAATAGGGATTGTATTGTACCTTACATTCAGCTTATTTAGAGGCATTCAAAGTAAGGTGTTTTTCTATTCTCCTCTGTCATCAATGAGATTAGAGTGTGTCCAAATCTTGGGAGACTTTAGACGTGGGGTGTGGCTAGTTCTCGAGTGCAGGCTAGTCATGTGTTTGTAACGAGGGTCTCGGGGGAGAGTAAGTTACGTGTATGACGTAGTCACGTGTGAGTTACATGTGTAACGAATTCGGCCCGTGTTAGTAAAAGTGTTGCTAAAATCCTACTAAGGTAGGTTGTAGTTTTTTCACCTCAATTACCCCAGAGGTGGTTTTCCATGTAAAAATACTGTGTCTCCTTTACTGTTCCGCAACTTATACTTATTTTTGCTTTACTGCAAACACGAGTTCCAAACAGTTCTGACGAGTGTTTTGAGAAAACCGAAAAAATTAGTAGACACAATTCACCTCTCTTTTGTGTTCTTGTGTGAGTAAATCTAACAATATATATAGAAATATATTATATATATATATATATATATAGATATATATATATATATACACACATACTATAATATATATATATATATATATAGATATTATATATATATATATATATATATGCATGTATATAGATATAGATATATATATATTATATATATCTATATATATATATATATATATATTTATATATAGATATAGACAAGCACCACACACATACACAGATATATTATATATATACACGCACACACATACACATCCATACATCATACATACATATATATATATATACACATAACACACATATATATGTGTGTGTGTGTTTATATATATATATATATATATATATATATATATATATATATATATATATATATATATATATATATATATATATATATATATATATATATATATATATATATATATATATATACACGTATATATATATATATATATATATATATATATATATATATATATATATATTTATAAGTGTAACGTCCCCTGTCCCTAGGGTCAGGGGCGTTACGTTTTCTTACTTCTTACTTAATTCTTGGGATGAAACGGACAAAGTTTTACGCATGAACTGATCATTTCCCAGGCTAAAAGCCTTACAACAAATCCCTACATGGAATGGAAACATATAAAACTTCTAGAACAAGCTTAACGGCTACACGCCGGAATCCACAGGTCTACGGGACACTCGCCCAGAGTACACCAACCATAAAGTTCATTAATAGAGAAGAAAATCAAATACACAACTCAACGGTTACATAACCGGAGTACTGGGATTTACACCCTAAAACACAGCTAATTTCAATTAAAGACATCTAACCAATCAGATGATTGGCTTACATGGCCATACAAAATGACTCATAAATAATATGCATTATATGAGCTAGAAAACTTTGTTTACAACAATTACAAACCAGAAACACGTTATATTACATCGTTTAACTCATGAATCTACTTCTATATGGCACACATAACTCTTTTTCAACCAGGGGTAAACTTCAACTCTGCATAAGTGGCTTGACTGTCACCTGTCATAACAAAAGCCTGGGGAAAAAAGGGGAAAGAGTAATGGGGTGAGCAACCACATGCTCAGTGAGAATTTCCCTACTCCTTAAAACCGAAACAATTACAGGCACTAATGCTAATAATAGTCACATATCACATATGTATACTTTACTATCATATTAGGCAATCATAGTCCCCAAGGAAAGATTACCCTCCTTAGACTTCATTCCAACTACTCAACTTAATTTTAGGCCCTCAATGACCAAACTTCGCTACTAGCAGGCATTCAGGCACATAAACAAGTAGACAACAAGGATTGAATACGAAGGCCTTCAAACTCACTTTTGAAACATAGTGACTCTCGATAAATACCAAGACGGGTTTATAATCTACACTAACTCCTTTAAAGCTTATAATTCTTTCTAAAAGTTCTCAAAACATCTAAACTGGTAAGAAAGACTTGTCAAGAACATATTTTCATAGAATATGCACATTGAAATGAATAATGCAATATTTAAAACTTCATTTGACTATACTTGGAAATCCTTTCATAAAAGATGAACAGGAGGTGCACATTTGAAAGCTTTCTTTCTTTTCTCAAAAACACTTCTCTCAGCCTCTTGAGGCTCGTATTCTTTAAAAGAAACTCCTTTACTCACTTATTAGAAACTTACTCATAGCATAAAAATATCTTATTGTGCTAGCTAGGGAGGTCAATACCGCCCTTAAGTGAGATCGTCACTCTTAATCTACGTTATCACCGGGGTATACGTACTTAACTTTTGGCCAAAACGCGTCTTAGTAGAGGAATTCTAACCTCGATATTGTCCTCTGTGGGGCAACAGCTCACACCAGGATAATCATATCCTGAGTCCAGTCCCCCTCAAGGTTTTCTTACACATCACAACTTCATAACTTATATGGGGAACAACTCACACCAAGATAATTCATATCTTAAGTCTAGTTTCTAGGAACAGCTTACACCCAGATAATTCATATCTTGAGTCCAGTTCCTAACTTTTCTTCAGGGGGAAACAGCTCACGCCATCTTTGCGTCCAGTTTCCAGGAACAGCTTACACCAAGATAACTCATATCTTGAGTCCAGTTCCTACCCTCTGGCCAATTGCCCAGCATTTTCTTAGCCTTTAAGATCGTATTTCATTTCTCTTTTTCAAATGCTTACTTTGCTAAAAACTTACTTTTTAACAAAACTACTATAATCTTTCTAAATGCTTATAGCTCATTTTGTTTTTAATTTAGAAACTTCTTATAAACGTACTAACTCGTAAAACGGCTTTACTTTTAACTTTAAAAGCTTCTTATGAATGTAATACGTTTACTAATTCATAAAACAACTTCGTTTCTAGCTTAAAAGCTTCGTATAAGCACAATTAGTTCGCTAACTTATAAAACGATTTCGTTTTCAACTTAAAAGCTTCTTAATAACGTAATACGTTTGTTAGTTTGTAAAACGACTTAGTTTTAAACTTACAAGCTTCCTATAAACGAAATAAGATTTGTTAACACGTAAATTGGTTTCGTAAATAACTTGAAGGCTTCTTATAAACGTAAAATGTTTGTTAAATCATAAAACGACTTAGTTTCTAACTTAAATGCTTCGTATAAATGTAATAGGGTTGTTAAATCGTAAAACGACTTCGTTTTCAACTAAGAAGATTCGTATAGACATATTAAGTTTACTAAATCGTAAAACGATTTCGTTTTCAACTTGGAAGCTACATATAAATGTAATAAGGTTGCTAAATCATAAAACGACTTTGTTTTCAACTTAAAAACTTCTTATAAATGTAAAACAATTGCTAACTCATAAGACGACTTCACTTTTTAGCTAAAAAGCTTCTTTTAAACGTAATACATTCGCTAAATCGTAGATCGAAACTCGTTTGAGACATAACGTGCTTAGTTAACGTTTAATTCAAACTAAGTTCGAAATCGAAATCCATTTGAGACTTAAATACTTAGTTAGCAATAAATGCAAGCTAGATTCGTTTGAAAGTTCCTTTTTAACTCAAAGGGAGGTACTTAAGCAAATTAAGACCTTCGTTCGCTTTCAAGCTCATTATTAGTCAAAACTCAACTCAAAGTAATTAGTTAGCGTGTAACTCAAATTAGATTCAAAATAAAAACTTCAATTGTCATCCTATAGCTTGTTTCAATTCCTTTTAAACTCAAGAAGGGTGTATAAATAAACTAAAGGCTTAAAACATTCCCAAACTTGCTACTATTCAAAAACTTAAAGCACTTGGCTCATTTATGAGGCAAACATCTCTTCATAAACTTTCTATGTAAATGCTTCTTGAAACGTAACGGTTCTACTGGCTCTCAACTCAAAATTTCATAGAGACTCAAGTAAGCAAATAGCATACAAATCAGCTAAATATACAATTAGCACCTTAAGATGCTCTTTTTCAGTTTGTCTAAATTCTTTTAAACGTAAGGAGAAGTCATACACTAACTGATGCATTAGAACATTTTTGAACTCACTTTTAATTTGCTTTTAAACTTCTTAAATCTATTAACTGTTCAGTCGAGTCACTAGCTGAGCAGTTTGACGGTTTAGGACCTTTTTACACTTTAGACGTCCTAACACGCGAATAAACAACTGACAAAAATAAAAGTATTTTCAAACGTGTAAAACAAACTTTCTAAATGGCCTTTTCTTTTTAAAGATGTCTAAAGTTTCAAGAATCAATCACATAACGTCACATAGCATATTGGGGAAAAAGGGTTCATATATAGCACATTCATACACTTCATATCACAACTCATTAAGCCACACATGGCCTCGCAATCCATACGATTGCGGCAATTCACAATCCTATCTCCCTCCTCACACAGCACCGACCACAAGAACCTCAAGCCACTCAATAATTCCACCTCGAACCACCCAACTACCAAGCTCGGTTCAATATTGACATGTACAAACTAACAACACATAAAATGATCGTACATAGGTATAATATTCATACTTAATAGCCAACTTAAGATTTAACATGCTAAACTGATGCAAATAGAAACTTCAAGCAATATTTGCGTTCTTGTTCGCAAACCAATATACGTAGGCATAGTATTTCCTTTGTAATTATCAAGAGTAAACCATTAATATGCTCAAACTGACTTAGCCATAACATTTAGACATTATTCAGTTTACACCACAATTACTTCAACCGTCCAACTAGCACCCCTAAGTATTAAATAGTCCTTCAGAAGCGACAACGGATGCTACAACAGCTCACTATCAACATTCTATTTACTTTCGAATCCTCAATTTAATCGGTTCGTTCAAACATGTGTTGACTCAACAGCCGATTCACCAAAATCAATACCATACTTATAATTTCTCAATATCGATTCTAACTTCCCCAAATTGATTTCTAAACTTAGAATTATCATGCATCAACTAAACCTAGCTAAAATCATTGGAAATTAATAGTAATTTAGGAGGAAAGGAACCTTCACTTCGATTTCGAGCTCGGTGTTTGATCGAAGGCTGACTTGGCTTGACTTTAGGGCTTGAATGACTCCAAATTCTTCGGCTTTTGCTCACCCACGCACGGTCAGGACCCAAGTCATGCCCAATTTCCCAAGAATTCGAACCCTAAAATAGACCCAAACTCACTGAATTGAGGTTGACTTGGGGCTTGAAAGCAACGATTTCTACTCTAATTTATAGGAAATTGAAGCAACTAGGAGTGGAATAGCACAGCCTTACCTGCGCACGCGTTCGAGCTTCAATTTAGCATTCTAAACCCTCCACAACCGTGGCAAGGGCTTCGAATTTCGACCTAGATTTCGCACCAAACAGGAGCTAGCTCGTAGGGGAGGCCGATTGGGTGGAATTTGCTATTGTGTGGGGCGAAAATTTGCTGGGCTTTGAGCATGGAAGTGACGTTAATGGAGAAGGAGAGGAGGAGGAAGAAGAATAGCAACAGAGAGAGAGGAGAGAGAGAGTGTCGGGGGCTCGCGACAGCCAAAAGAAGAGCGGCCACGTGTAGAAATTACTAAAATAGCCCTCTTCTACTATTATTTGTTTGTCCCAAACTGATTCATATTCGATACCGCTAGTCTACTTCGTAACCCGAATTCTAAACCCAAATCGATAATATAATCCTTCATCAACTATTCATTCCCAAATCTCTCTAGGTTCGATTTAATAATATCAAACTACTTCTAAGATTGCCAACCTAATCGTATTCGGGTTCCTGCTTGAATTAGTGGTCACTAATAACCGTTAATAGCGCTTATTAAAATCATTGAATGATTTTCAAAACTAATAACAATAATATTATTACTGGCGATAAAAATATTCTTTTTAATAAAATCAACGCTCACATAGGTACTTAGAAAATAATTTTAGCTCATATCGCTAATAAAATACGGTTTTTATAACGCAAAAAGGCATCACGAACAACTCGACGGAATATAAAGTACGCGGGCCTGACACTCTCCCCCCTTAAAAGAATTTCATCCTCGAAATTGCTTACTTGTTGGAAATAACGGGGGCGTACTTCTCCCGTACTCCTTTCACAATCCCGATCTACTTCATGCTTAGCGATCCACTTCGTCTCCAAAATAACATTCCCTCCTTGGGTTTCTAGTCGCACCAAATCATCAGGGGGTGTTTTCCCTTGTATCATATAACTCAATCTCTACAGGTATGACTGGTATGGTAGATACTTCCTAAGGAAGAGGTCATGAAATATTGCATATACATCTCATGAGGTTTACTAACAAGTTCCTTTGCAATTCAAGAATGACAAGTGGGGGAGCAGTACTAGAATGACGAGATGGGGGCATAAAGTTGGTTATCAAGAGAATACCTGACCTTGTGTTGGTAGGTTCCCAAGTCTCTTTTCCCTTCTAGCTAAGCATCCGATTATCAGTTTGTGGCTTCTAGTTGCTTTTATTGTCCCCCGAGGGAGTGCCAATGATTAGGCGATCTCGTTGTGCCACTGGCTTAATTCGCGTTCCGGATCTCTGAGTGTGACCCCGACTATTCCATGTGACCCTTGGGCAATTAGTAGCTTTGTGACCCATATCACCACATTCAAAACATGAGCCCGTAAAGCTTCTGTATAGGCCAGGGTGCTGACGTCCGCATTGGTCATAGGTTTTCCTTGGTTTACATTGAACGACTTACTTTCCCTTATCCTGTTTTATCTCAGATTTAAACCTTCTAAAGTTTCTGCTTCCTTGGGAATTGGATTCTCCAGGGCCAATTTCCCTCTTTGCTCGGCCTTTTTCTTTGTTTTCAATCTTAGTCTCATCTATGATGCGGGCTACCTTTACAGCCTTCTGGTACAATTCTTAAAAGTTGGTACATGCGTACCCTACTATTATCTGCTTTATTTCTCCTTTCAATCCCTATTCAAAGTGGCTCATTCTTATTTCCTCGGTGGCCACCTGATTTGGAGCAAATCGACTCAGCTCATTGAACTTCGCCGCATATTCCATCACGCTCATTTCTCCTTGTTTCAACCATAAAAACTCCCATTCTTTAACCCTTCTTACGTCTTGAGGGTCGTATTGAGTGTTCATCAAGACTTTCAGTTGGTTCCAGGATAACACTGGTTCACCTACCCTAGGTTTCACTGTTCTCCACCAAAATTCAGCTTCTTTTTCAAATTGGTAAGCGGCTAAGTGCACCTTGAACCTCTCAGGGCACTCCATGATCTCAAATAAGTTTTCCATTCTCCAAAGCCACTCCTCATATACCATAGGGTTAGTTCCACCTTCAAACTTGGGAGGTTTAAGCTTATTAAATTGATATATCATCTCCATGGCAGTTGGTTCTGGTATGAGTTCGCGTCGAGGAGGCATCTATCACACAATTACACAAGGAATCACTTAGTTCTAATTTCAACTAGGATGAACTTCCTTGGTTAATGAAATGATTCGCAAATGGCGAGAGTTATTATGAATAGCCCCAAGTCTAGTTCAGTTCAACCTTCATATAGTCATACATGCATATCACATCTTATCCAAAGGAAATACATGTGCATGCTTGCATAAATTAGTGAGTCTATAATGCTCGGTCAGCACCAACTGCACTTATTTTATTGAACACTGATAGCATGACTTAGGAGTCACGGGAGATGTCGTCATCCTAGTAGTTCGTAATTTAAGGAAAATGAACTAAAAGGATTTATATTCTAACATACGGTTTACATTTGTCTGATTAACTTAAGCGGATCACACAAAAGTCAATCAATTAAGTCAACTGGCACATTAAGAACATATTTGCATCAATGGTGCACCCACAACGTCACTTCAAGGTGGGGGAAAGCTGCTTAACTCTTATACTAACGCATAACTTGCCCCTCTTAGTCAATCGACTTACTCGAGCCATATATAAGTCATAAATGTCCATAGTATAAGGCACACTTGCACACAAAGGAGGTATATGTCACATAATCACAGAGTATTCCTAGACGACTAGATGAAATGCAAGACTCAGGTCGCGACCTACGGTCACAGGACCTTTGCTCTGATACCATCAATGTAACACCCCCAGCCCCTAGGGTCAGGAGCGTTATGTTTTCTTACTTCTTACTTAATTCTTAGGATGAAATGGACAGAGTTTCGCCTATAAACTAATCATTTCCCAGGCTAAAAGCCTTACAACAAATCCCTGCATAGAATGGAAATATATAAAACTTCTAGAACAAGCTCAACGGCTACACGCCGGAGTCCACAGCTCTACGGGACACTCGTACGGAGTACGCCGACCATAAAGTTTATGAATAGAGAAGAAAATCAAATATACAACTCAACGGTTACATAACCGGAGTACTGGGGTTTACATCCCAAAACATAGCTAATTTCAACTAAAGACATCTAACCAATCAAATGGTTCGCTCACATGGCCATACAGAGCGACTCATAAACAACATGTATTAGATGAGCTAGAGAACTTAGTTTACAATAATTACAAACCAGAAATACATTATATTACATCGTTAAACTTATAAATCTACTTCTATATGGCACACATAACTCTTTTTCAACCAGGGGTAAATTTCAACTCTGCATAAGTGGCTTGACTGTCACCTATCATAACAAAAGCCTGGGGAAAAAAGGGGAAAGAGTACTGGGGTGAGCAACCATACGCTCAGTGAGAATTTCCCTACTCCTTAAAACCAAAACAATTACAGGCACTAATACTAATAATAGTCACATGTCACGTATTTATACTTTACTATCATATCAGGCAATCATAGTCCCCAAGGAAAGATTACCCTCCTTAAACTTCATTCCAACTACTCAACTCAATTTTAGGCCCTCAATGACCAAACTTCCCTACTAGTAGGCATTTACGCACATAAACAAGTAGACAACAAGGATTGAATACAAAGGCCTTCAAACTCACCTTTGAAAACATAGTGACTCTCGATAAACACCAAGAAGGGTTTATAATCCACACCAACTCCTTTAAAGCTTATAATTCTTTCTAAAAGTTCTCAAAACATCTAAACTGGTAAGAAAGACTTATCAAGAGCATACTTTCATAGAATATGCACATTGAAATGAATAATGCAACATTTGAAACTTCATTTGACTCTACTTGGAAATCTTTTCATAAAAGATGAACAGGAGGTGCCCATTTGAAAGATTTCTTTCTTTTCTCAAAAACACTTTACTCAACCTTTTGAGGCTCATATTCTTTAAAAGAAACTCCTTTTCTCACTTATTAGAAACTTACTCATAGCATAAAAACATCTTGTTGTGCTGGCTAGGGAGTTCAACACCGCCCTTAAGTGAGATCATCACTCTTAATCTACGTTATCCCCGCGGTATACATACTTAACTTTTGGCTAAAACGCATCTTGGCAGAGCAAATCTAACCTCGATACTGTCCTCTGTAGGGCAACAGCTCACACAAGGTTAATCATATCCTAAGTCCAGTCCCCCTCAAGGTTTTCTTACGTGTCATAACTCCATAACTTATCTGGGGAACAACTCACTACAAGATAATTCATATCTTGAGTCCAGTTCCCAAGAACAGCTTACACCAAGATAATTCATATCTTGAGTCCAGTTCCTAACTTTTCTTTAGGGGGAAACAGCTTACGCCATCTTCGCGTCCAGTTTCCAGGAACAACTCATACCAAGATAACATATATCTTGAGTCTAGTTCCTACCATCTGGCCAATTGCCTAGCACTTTCTTAGCCTTTAAAATCGTATTTCATTTCTCTTTTTCAAATGCTTACTTTGCTGAAAACTTACTTTTTAACAAAACGACTATAATCTTTCTAAATGCTTATAGCTCATTTCGTTTTTAATATAGAAACTTCTTGTAAACGTACTAACTCGTAAAATGACTTTACTTTTAACTTTAAAAGCTTCTTATAAATGTAATACGTTTACTAATTCGTAAAATGACTTCGTTTCTAGCTTTAAAGCTTCGTATAAACGTAATTAGTTTGCTAAATCGTAAACAATTTTGTTTTCAATTTAAAAGCTTCTTAATAACGTAATATGTTTGTTAGTTTGTAAAACGACTTAGTTTTAAACTTACAAGCTCCTTATAAATGAAATAAGATCTGCTAACACGTAAATCGGCTTCGTAAATAACTTAAAGGCTTCTTATAAGCGTAAAATGTTTACTAAATCATAAAACGACTTAGTTTCTAACTTAAATGTTTCGTATAAATGTAATAGGGTTTCTAAATCGTAAAACGACTTCGTTTTCAACTTAAAAGCTTCGTATAGACATATTAAGCTTACTAAATCGTAAAACGATTTCGTTTTCAACTTAGAAGCTACATATAAATGTAATAAGGTTGCTAAATCGTAAAACGACTTTGTTTTCAACTTAAAAACTTCTTATAAATGTAAAACGATTGCTAACTCATAAGACGACTTCACTTTTTAGCTAAAGCTTCTTTTAAACGTAATACGTTTGCTAAATCGTAGATCGAAACTCGTTTGAGACATACCGTGCTTAGTTAACGTTTTATTCAAACTAAGTGCGAAATCGAAATCCATTTGAGACTTAAATGCTTAGTTAGCAATAAATGGAAGTTAGATTCGTTTGAAAATCCCTTTTTAACTCAAAGAGAGGTGCTTAAGCAAATTAAGACCTTCGATCACTTTCAAGCTCATTATTATTCAAAACTTAACTCAAAATAATTAGTTAGTGTGTAACTCAAATTAGATTCGAAATAAAAACTTCAGCTGTCATTCTATAGCTCGTTTCAATTCCTTTTAAACTCAAGAAGGGTGTATAAATAAACTAAAGGCTTAAAACGTTCCTAAACTTGCTATTATTCAAAAACTTGAAGCACTTGGCTCATTTATGAGGCAAACATCTCTTCATAAACTTTTTATGTAAATGCTTCTTGAAACGTAACGGTTTTACTAGCTCTTAGCTCGAAATTTCATAGAGACTCAAGTAAGCAAATAGCATACAAATCAGCTAAACACACAATTAGCACCTTAAGATGCTCTTTTTCAGGTTGTCTAAATTCTTTTAAACGCAAGGAGAAGTCATACACTAACCGATGCCTTAAAACATTTTCGGACTCACTTTTAGTTTGCTTTTAAACATCCTAAACCTATCAACTATTTAGTCGAGTCACTAACTGAGCAATTTGACGGTTTAGGACCTTTTTACACTTTGGACGTCCTAACACGCGAATAAACAACTGATAAACATAAAAGTATTTTTAAACGTGTAAAACGAACTTTCTAAATGACCTTTTCTTTTTAAAGACATCTAAAGTTTCAAGAATCAATCACATTAGGTCACATAGCATTTTGGGGAAAAAGGGTTCACATATAACACATTCATACACTTCATATCACAACTCATTAAGCCACACATGGCCTCGCAATCAACACGATTGCGGCAATTCACAATCCTATCTCCCTCCTCACACAGCACCGACCATAAGAACCTCAAGCCACTCAATAGTTCCACCTCGAACCACCCAACTACTAAGCTCGGTTCAATATTGACATGTACAAACCAACAATACATAAAACGATCGTACATAGGTATAATATTCATACTTAATAGCCAACTTAGGATTTAACATGCTAAACTAATGCAAATAGAAACTTCAAGTGATATTTACCTTCTTGTTCACAAACCAATATACGTAGGCATAGTATTTCCTTTGTAATTACCAAGAATAAACCATTAACATGCTCAAACTGACTTAGCCATAACGTTTAGACATTATTCAGTTTACACCACAATTACTTCAACCGTCCAACTAGCACCCCTAAGCATTAAATAGTCCTTCAGAAGTGACAACTGATGCTACAACAGCCCACTATCAACATTCTATTTACTTTCGAATCCTCAATTTAACGGTTCGTTCAAACATGCGTTTACTCAACAAGCGATTCACCAAAATCAATACCATACTTATAATTTCTCAATATCGATTCCAACTCCCCCAAATTGATTACTAAACCTAGAATTATCATGCATCAACTAAACTTAGCTAAAATCGTTGGAAATTAATGTTAATTTAGGAGGAAAGGAACCCTCACTTCGATTTCGAGCTCGGTGTTTAATCGAAGGCTGACTTGGCTTGACTTTAGGGCTTGAATGACTCCAAATTCTTTGGCTTTTGCTCACCCACGCACGGTCAGGACCCAAATCACACCCAATTTCCCAAAAATTCGAGCCCTAAAACTGACCCAAACTCACTTACTGAATTGAGGTTGAATTGCGGTTTCAAAGCAACGATTTCTACTCTAATTTATAAGAAATTGAAGCAACTAAGAGTGGAATAGCACAGCCTTACCTGGGCACGCATTTGAGCTTCAATTTGGCGTCCCAAACCCTCTACAACCGCAGCAAGGGCTTCGAAGTTTGACCCAGATTTCGCACCACACAGGAGCTAGCTTGTGGGGGAGGCCGATTGGGTGGAATTTGCGGTTGTGTGGTGCGAAAATTTGCTAGGCTTTGAGCTTGTAAGTGACGTTAATGGAGGAGGAGAGGAGGAGGAAGAAGAAGAGCAGCCGAGGGAGAGGAAAGAGAGAGTGTCAGGGGGGTGGTCGCGACAGCCAAAAGAAGAAGGGCCACGTGCAGAAATTACTAAAATACCCCTCTTCTACTATTATTTATTTGTCCCAAACTGATTCATATTCGATACCGCTAGTCTACTTCGTAACCCGAATTCTAAAACCAAATCGATAATATAATCATTCATCAACTACTCGTTCCCAAATCTCTCTACGTTTGATTTAATAACATCGAACTACTTTTAAGATTGACAACCTAATCGTATTCGGATTCCTACTTGAATTAGTAGTCACTAACAACTGTTAATAGCGCTTATTAAAAATCATTGAATGATTTTCAAAACTAATAACAATAATATTATTACTGGCGATAAAATATTCTTTTTAATAAAATCAACGCTCACATAGGCACTTAGAAAATAATTTTAGCTCATATCGCTAATAAAATATGGTTTTTATAACGCAAAAAGGCATCACGAACAACTCGACGGAATATAAAGTGCACGGGCCTTACAATAAGCGCTCTATATGTATATCATTCCAGGGCTATTTTGTGTTGTTTGTAGGAAAATATTGTGCTCTAAGTTATTATTTATACTTATATTCTCGATTTATGCTTGGGTATGGTTGTTTGATGTGTTTTGCAGGATTTTAGGCCTTTTTACCCAGCATTTGACCCTAAATAGGTGTATTTTGACTCATCACGGATGCTCATGAGTTGCCATGCCCGTGGAAGAGAGGAAGAACAGAAGACTAACGAGCCAGCCAGCACCACTGTCAGGCCGTGGTAGATGCCACGGTCCGTGGCCGGCCTGTAACAGCTGGCCTCTTCGTTTTCCCTCATCGTGTGGCTGAGGACGTCTGAGCTTTTCTACAAATACGCGTCCCCCAAGTAGCAGGAAACACACCTCAATCATCACATCCATCCCATTCCATTCTTTTCCTCTTTTCAAGTAGATTAGGATTTTAGATTAGAGAGAGAGAGAGATAGAGTTAAAGGGAAGATTTGCAAGGATTCCACCCTGGGTTTGCACAACAGTTCAAGCACGATCTTGGCTTAACATCTCTTTTCTCTTCTCTTCTGTTTAGATTTATCATTTTGGATGTTTAATTTAATCATATTTGAGTAGTTTTATTTTATCTAGGGATTTAGTAGTTTATGGAAGTATAGTTGGATAATGTTTTAATCTAAAGAATTTTTATTATTTCATGATTGGTTTGATTTCGTTGTATCAAGTGTTTGATATGCTGTGAGTTGATTTTTGGCTAAAATTTACTTCCACACTTGAAATAATTGAGTGAGCATTCGAAAGACGACATTTGGCTATTGGACTGCTTGGATAGACATAGCATAACTTCCTCTCGAAAGAGAGATTGATATGTTAGGAGCTCGAGTAAGTAATTGAAGACTTTGAACTTGAATTAAGTCGAATTAGCTTGAAAGAGCAACGTTTGCTTAGTTTAGGCAAATATAGCTGATTTCGAAAGAATAGACGGAATTTTCAGTATAGATTGAAATTCCTCAAGATTAACCAATTAGAGAAAGGCACATGTGTATAAATTTGATCCCATTCTCTTACATAACTACAAAAATTCATAAACATGTTTCTGTTACTGATTTAGACGAGTTCATTTGCAGTAGTTAATCAAAACTGTTTGAATTAGAATTTTGCTTAGCATGTCATGAGGGGATATAGGTCAGTAGTTCAACCTAGTCTCTGTGGGATCAACCTTGATTGCTACAACATTACCCTACACTTGTGGCCGTATCACACACACACACACACACACACACACACACACATATATCTATATATATATAAATATGTACGTATACATACACACATACATACATACATACATAGGTACCTACACACACACACACACACACACACGCACACACATACACATGCACACACACACACAT
>JAKOGI010003899.1:0-2500 GCA_029747015.1 Carnegiea gigantea
ATGAATATGTGTATGTGTAACACCCCTCTATCCCAGAGAGACGTTACACCGTCAGGATCCCTCAGGGGAGACCCCTAAGGCTGTTGTGACTGAAAATTTTTTTATATGATCAACTAGCCTTAGGTTGGCTAAGGAATTCCTGGAGCGAAACTGCAAGAGTTCTGCCTAAAACTGCGACGTTTACATAATTTTAACACAACAGAGGGGTACCTGTAGACATTATACTAATTAATTTACATAAAACAAGAGTCCTCCATGGGGCACACCCCCGGGACTAGGGCTTATGCCCTTACAACAGGCATACAGATAGTTACAAGGTTTGCGGCTAGACCAGAGCCGGCTACATGTTTGCCATTTACATTACATCAATCAAAAGGAGGAAATGGCAGCTTCATCACACAACAGCATGGGAACACATCCTGGAAGACTGGTTGTCCATAAGCAAATAGCAAGCATAAGCTTTCATTCATTACCTGGGAGGGAAAAAAAAAGAGGAAAGGAAATGGAGTGAGTCACTACATGCTCAATGAGTGCCCCCTCCACTTTCTAAAGCAAACCTTTTACAAGTACTATAACCTCTAGTATTCATTCGTTAACATTCACATGGCATTCAAGTTGCGATGAGCTATGTGATACGCATTAGGGGCACTTGACCATATTATTAACACAAGGTGTTCTTAATGCGAAGAATGTTAGCATGTTAAGGATTTACTACTTGGAAAGACACCATAAGACATGAATGTGTGATGCATTAGTACTCATTCATTCAATATGCACTTTCAAATGTATAGTTACTTAACGCCACATAATGACTTGATGTAAACGTAACTATCTGAAGCAAACATGAGAACTTGACCATACATTACTTGAGATCACATAAAACAAAGCATTTTCATTCATATCGTATTACGACTCGTAGAAACTGCTCATCTTTCTTTAAATCGACCATTAGATGGCCTTCAACCTTTCTTTTCATAAAACGTTTAAGACAGTAATTGCCAACTGCGTCTCTCATTCGTAAGGAAAATACTTGTGGCATAAGATCATTACAGGGTGCTAAGTGGGTGAGATTTATTCTCGAACCCCATAGTGAGACCTAACGCTCACACATGAGCACTTACTCCCGGGATGGCTACATAAACATATTGGACCATTACCCTCGTCAGGGTCTTCTAGGGTTTCCTAGTTCCAGGACGTAAGCCCTAGGCAGTCATCATTCATAACATAGTGTCCACAGCACATTATCTTAGCCAAGAAAAGCGTATGGTCATAACGACTAGTAATTTTCTGTTTCAAATAATAAAATCATTCTACGTATAATTCCCATCTCCCTTTTGTTAAAAACGTTTTAGGGATTCCTCCCAAACACTATTTGAATAGCTAAAATAGGTCATAGCTCATTACTAGGTATGGCTATTATTCATTTAAAACACATGAAGAGTCATTTGCTAAATCATCACCCTTCCACACACATGTTACATTTTAAACATACAAGGAAAAGGGAATACACATATCACATTTAAACACTTCGTAATCATTTCAACATAATGAGCCACACATGGCCTCGCAATCCACACGATTGCGGTAATTTCACAACCCTGTCTCCCTCCTCACTTGCACCGTACCACAAAACCTCGAACGCTCATAATTTTCTTCCTCAAACCACCCAACTACCAACTCGATTCATCGTTTTATTAATCACATCATATTATCATATTAACTTATGTAAATGAGAGGGGAGTTTAGGCCCTTACCTGAGCAACCAGCATCATTCAGCGAAGCGTTACAAATAGCCACATTTATTCATAATTCGACAATACTTTATTCAGTAAATCAAACATAATTCCATGCTAATCATAAACATTGCATTTCGAAGTAATTTTCCCTAAGCATGAATGTACTAAAAAGAGTTCGAATTTATTTCGTTTACACACATAATACATTAGCTAGTCCAATTCGAATGGAAGCTAAACACGTTAAACAAACTTCGATTTTAATTTCGTTTTAAACATTAACTCATTAACTCGAATTGAAGCTAAATACGTTAAATTAACTTCGATTTTAATTCCGCTTTAAACATTAACTCATTAATTAGGCATAATTCATTTTTCAAGCGCGATCTAACACGTATCGATTCGAAGAGTCTTTCATTGCCTCGGAATTACATTTCAAGCCTATTTAAGTCGTTTTAGCATAACATGATTTGAGTTATTATCAGGCAGCAAGTTTGCACATGCATCAATTTAGGTATTATTAAAAGTACGGTTACAGCCTATAACAATTCCTGTGCATTTCTAAGCTGAAAATTTACTGATTCAAAACATGCATACTGACGGCAGTGAGCAAGGTCTGTGGCTGCGGTCTGGGCGTGCATAAATAGGTTTGAAATTACCAGGCATCGCATTTTTAATTAGTCCCTGACATTTCTAACTACTTAAGCTAACCTTAATCTGACATGCAACATCATTCTGCTGAAATCATACTTGAAAATAACAACAAT
>JAKOGI010003899.1:7500-38942 GCA_029747015.1 Carnegiea gigantea
TCTTGAAAACACTTGGCTTAGCCTCTTGAGGCTCTTGTTCTTTTAAAAGAGAAATCATTTTGTATTGGACGTACAACGACCCTTATAAGCTTTTCATATTTCATTCCATATGGCCTCTTAGGGCCCGTAAAAACTTTCTTTTCTTTTGAAACACTTAAAATGGCAAGATGCAAACTGCTTTTCTTTGCTTATTAGGAAAATACATCTGTCATAAGATCATTACAGAGTGCTAATTGGATGAGATCTATTCTCAATCCCATAGTGAGACCTAACGCTCACGCTTAAGCTCTTACTCCGGGGATGGTTACATATAACATATCGGACCACTACCCTCATTAGGGTCTTCTAGGGTCTCCTAGTACCAGGACTTACCCCCTTGGCTAACGTCATTTATAACATATTGTTCGAAGCACATTATCTTAGCCAATTGAAAGCGTATCGGCCATAACGGCTAACAATTTTGCTGCCTCTCATAGCGAAATCCTTTTCCATACATTGCACTTTCTTTTTAATCAAATTCTTTAGAGATTCCCCTGTTCAAGCGAGTTCACTCCCAAAACGAAGTTCGTATAGCTAAAATAGGCCATTGATTGCTAATAATCATGGCTACTATTGTTTTGAAACATGAGAAACATCCTTTTTCAAAGTAACACCTTCACACGCATAATGCGTCTTAATAACATAAAAAGGGGAGGGATTTGCACATAATACATTCAAGCACTTCATAATCATTTCAATAACACAATGAGCCACACACGGCCTCGCAATCCACACGATTGCGGTTAATTCACAACCCAAGCTCCCTCCTCATAAGCACCGTACCACAAAGAACCTCGAACCACTCATAGTTCTACCTCAAACTATCCAACTACCATCTCGGTTTCAATTTTACAATTTAGTATTCTAATCATCATGATATACTGAAAAGAGATATGTAAACTTACGTAACTTACCAATGCTTAACTTACCGAACAAATGAATAACAATTGGCAGTGCGCTGCAACCAATGGTTATAACCATACATACATATATACATAGGCATTCATACGACCTTAACTTGGAACGAACGCTTAGTAAGTTGACTTAAACTAACTAAGCATGACACGATTACATTCATGTATTGCAGTTAAGGGGTAAGCATGCTCATTTTGTCATTTGAATGTTGTTTCCAAAGCTATTTCACAAGCATAATTCAACTAAATAGACAAGTAACGATTCGAGATGTTCATTCATTGTTTCGAAGTTACATTTCAAGTCTAATTAAGCTATTTAAGCATCATACGATTCTAGACGTTTGTTTATTACATCGAAGTCATTATTCGAATCTAAATAAGCCACTTAAACATAATACGATTCAAGGCATTCGTTTATTATATCGAAGTCACTATTCGAACCTATTTAAGTTATTTAAGCATAATACAATTCAAAGTCATTTTCAAACATAAACTAACTAAACTTAGTATGCATCGCAACTTAAAGGGTTAAAACGCTTTGGAAACTACTAATACTTAGCAGGCGAGAAACACTCACCTCGAATCCAGGCTAGAGATTCGTTCAAAGGCTGCTGGGCTCAACTTTTGAGTGCTGGAAGACCGAGACTTCGACCCTCTCACTGCACCCATGCCTAACCCACGCGAAATCGAACCCCAATTCGACCCATTTTTGCAACCTGTTCAGATCATCCTTGCCCGATCTAATCCTAGCCCTCCTCTGGTTGTGCCTCGTCACCGGAGCCACGCCCACTCGCTGGAACCACGCTGTCTTGGTGGTGGTGCGCCAAGGTTTCAAAACCCTAACTTTCTGAACCGTTTGATTCCACTGAACCCTCCTCTCTCTTTCTCTTTGCCGGCGATGAGTGGACGCCAAGCCGTGCCACCGTCGCTACCATGACCACCGCCGAAAGACCTAACCGTCACCGGTTTCCTTTACTTCCTCTGGACCGCTCACATCTCTCTCCCTCTCTGTGGTGGTCACCGGTAATGGGATTGCTAGGGAAGCCGCGCGTGGTGTGATGACCGATTGCCGGCGCCGTGAGGGGGTGTCGTGAAGATCGCCTCCTCTCTCTCTCTCTCTCTCTCTCTCTCTCTCTCTCTATACAGTGGTGGTCAGGGGGTGTCGTGAAGAGCTTGAAGAGTGCCCCCTCCCCTTTCGTGATACCGTGAAAGAAAGGGGCTTGGCCTCCTTTTTACTCCTCTTTTTTTTTTTTAATCTCAAGCTGTTCAGTAATTGGTATCGCTAGTCTAGTTCATATCCCGAACTCTAAACTCGAATCGTTAACACGGCCTTCTATCGACTATTTGTTCCCAAAAATATAAAGGTTCAATTTATTAAACATCGAAACTAATTCTAAGGTTAACAACCAACTCGCATTCGGAAAACGGCTAAATAAATCGAATAACGACTAAATTAAACAATCAATATAATTTAAGGGCATAAATAGCATGAATTAACTTTAAAATCAATAATTACATTAATAATTCTTTTTAATAAAATTATCGCTCATATAAGCACATCGATACCAATTTAACTCATATGATTAATAAAAATACGAATTTTGTAATGTAGAAAGTAAGGCAGCCAACTTAACGTAAAATAAAGGACGCGGGTCTTACACTCTTCCCCCCTTAAAAGAATTTTGTTATCGAAATTCTAAACCTAAGTTCGGTCTTTTCTAGAATGTACGTACACAGCTATGATCTACGCGATAGGTTCTCAAAAGGTTTCATTTTGCAAACACTACTTCCTTTAAATCAAAAGAAAAAGACTTATGGTATCCAGTCTCCTCCTCGCCAATCCTCTTCAAGCGTCTACTCACTCTATTTAGGCGCCGAGGGTAAATCGCATTGAAGATGGGCAAATGAGTTGGATGGATAGCCATATCAAACTTATTTTAAATGAACATCATCTTTAAAATTTTTATCTAAGCAATACTAGAATCGCAACGACTACTCTACACTCGCGCATCAACACAAGCAGACATTTAAAGGATTTTCATGTATGACAACTTAAACATAATATTTCCAGGTCATATCAAGGCATTCAACTTAACTAAGTTCATTTTGAAACATGAAGAAATCGAATTTATTTCAAAGTCAAGTCAGTCAACCAAGGCTTCCGTATCACAGCAAAGCAGTAAGGACACTAAGGTAGTAAGGACATAAGATAACTCAGCATCTGAAAGACTAATAATTATGAGCGACATCAATCACTATGACAAGGATATAACCTATACATTACTAAGAGTACTTCATGGTGCTATCAATTAGCAAGCAAGAAGGAACTTGGAACAAAAACGACATGCTAAGAATGCAGGCTGATGGGCAGTGGGGTTCAGTGTGTTACTCATAAGCACGTTGTTTCGGGTAGAGATCGACCACCGGGACTAGCAGTTTTCATGGGGGAAGGAAGGCTTCTAAGTACTTAATTTGCATGCATATATTTTCAAAACGGTTGCTCAAGCTTGTGAGTTACAGGCCATAATACAGCAAGCAACATGGGAGTTAGTAGAGGAATTACTCAAGAGCTCCTAAACTCATGTCTCATGTTAGAACTACAATAAACTAAACAAAAGATTTCAGGCCAGAGTGTGTAGCTGAAAAGATAATAAGTAGATGAGATAATCACAATAGCTTAGCTAATGGAAAGTTCAACCATAGGGTCTTCATAGAGAACTGATTATCTCTACTTACTGAGAACATGCAAGTAAGATGACATGGTCATAAACATGAATCTACACCCCTTTGCACCCTTATAAGAATATCACGTAACATATGGTACAAGATAGCACGATCATGTCATGCTATGACACTTGGATCAATCATGCTAATGGTCATGTTATGCAACTCACACACCAAATTTAGAATAAAGAAATTAAATATGACCTTGGATACATTATCATACTTCCGTCCTAAAACATGAAATATATAAAGGTGAACATATGCAAATGCAGCCTCTTATAGTCATTACTTCATGCATTAAATACATGTGTATACAACCACTCAAGCTATACCATAAGATAATAAAATTCGTGGAGTGTAAACAATGGCTCAGAGATCATACTGTTTGACGAATCACACCAATTACTATTTAATAACAAGTCCAAAGTAGCTATATAAGCTCCTATGAGCTTAGCACTATGCGTATGCCACGTTGATACTCGAAGACACTTAAACTCATTCACTGTCACATAAGAATGTACCTACATGACTGTATGTAAATGCAAACCCTAGGTTACAACCTATAGTAAAAGGATAAGTCTTGGGTCTATGGCTTATGGGCCTATATGCTTCCGCTGCGCTACTCTGATCAATCATACAAAGGTAAGAATGTGTAAATGCAGGTTTCTAAGGTCGTCTCATCATGCTTCAATATGTGTGTATACAGTTATTTAGCTATTACGTGGAATCATAGAATTCACGGAATGCAAGCAACAAGTCAGAGGTTATGCCATGTCATGAATCACCAAGCTTAGATAATCTGAATAATCAAGTCACATACCGATTCGACTCAAGTCAAGCTCATTCACTAGCATACAAAATCGAAGCATTCCAAAACTGGGTTACTTAAACACGGGGTTTTCATTTCATAGTAAGGCAATAGAGACATCATATAGCATCACTTGGCATCATAAGAAATCCTTAAGACATGCAGACTGACAGGGTCGTCACATAGAAAGAACACCTAGAATTGTATATATGCGTACAATCCCCTTCTGTAACCTGTGGTCAATGGCTTACCCTAAACATCATCCAATTTAGGAAGGATTGGCGTCCAACTGCTAGGGTTGTTTGAGTATGGTTGACATTACTGGTCTTATAGGTACGCGTTGAGGTCTTATGAAGTACACCCATCCCATAGGTGATCATAGGAGTCTTACTGTAGGTCGCTTACCTTAGTAGGGATCATTGACTATGTACAATTCCAAAGTCTGCTGGGTTCTTCCTCCCTTTCACTTTCTAGGTGTATTAGGGTTCGTTCGAGCCCAAACATCGTCACCCCATTCATAAATAACAATCTGTATAATAGAATGCAAGCAATATATGGTTTAGGCAACAATGGCAAGAGAGGGGAACAATAGGTACACTTACGCGATGTTTAACGAGATCCTACCACAGGCATTTAGTTTTTCAAGCATGCATGCGAAATATCCCCTAATTTCACTCAGGTAATTCAAAATTCACAACAGCAAGGTACCATTTAGTAGGATTATCAATCATAGCAACTAATTTCCTATCATTCCTTTCCTAGCCCATTACAAAGGATTCTATCGTTGTACCCGTCTTAGCACATACACATTTATAAGCAACATTTAACATACATAAGGGCGCGTATTTATGAATCTAACTCCCTTATCATCACTAACGGAAAGTTAATTTTTTGAGGTAAGATAAACTTGGCTCGACAGTCAAAACGACATTAACATTTCAAAATCTGGAGTTTCAAAGGATGAAAAATAGCTTAACTATTTCAAATCTCTTTGTTTTAAATAAAAAGATAGTTAACTGCTCCTAGATCTCTCTCTACCAGCCTTCGAGTACGTTTGATCACTCCATTATACGGCCTGAGTAGCAAATTGTACTTTAGAGGTAAAGATGAGCTTAGAGAGAGATTTTCAATCGTTCGATTTAAATCGACGTGCTTAAACTATTGATTGTCTTATCAGAGTGCACGAAGAAAACATTCACCATTCAAAACATCACTTAGCTCACTCAAGAACACGGAAATGAATTACACTCACATCCTAACACATGGCTCAAATTTTATTCGATTGGCTTAACCGGATCGCAAAAAGTCAATCAGTGAAGCCAATTAGCACATTAGGAACATATTATCTCAATGGAGCACTCACACCTTCACCTCGAGGTGGGGAGCTAATTGGCTCCTATACTAATGCCCAACTCACCACTTTCACTCAACCAACCTACCCAAGCCTCGCATAAGTCGCGAATGGCCATATTATAAGGCACACGCGTATACAAAGTAGGCATATGTCACACAACCACAAGGTGTTCTTAGGCGACTATATGAAATGCAAGACTCAGGTCGCAGCCCATGGTCGCAGGACCATGCTCTGATACCATCAATGTAACACTCCCAGCCCCTAGGCCAGGAGCGTTACAGTTTCTTAACTTCTTATTTAAAATTCTAGGGGTGAAACGGACAGAGTTTCCCCTAAAAACTTACCATTTCCAAGCTAAAAGCCTTACAATAAACCCCTGCAAATTAATGGAAGCGTAAATCATTTAAAAAAAGCTCAACGGCTACACGCCGGAGTTCATAACTCAACGAGCCACTCGCTCGGAGTACACCAAACAAAATGGTTTATTAATAAAGAATAAATGAAGGATACAACTCAACGGTTCACACAACCAGAGTATTAGCGTTTACATCCCAAAACATAACTAACTTTAACCAAGAAGACATCTAACTAATTAGATGGTTGGCTCATACAGCCATACAGAGCGATCTTTACACCATATACATTACATGAACTAGAATGCTTGGTTTACATATGTTTACAAACTAAGAATACATTATATGACTTCATTAATATAAGACCCGCCTTCTTTATTTTACATTAACGTGGCTGCCTCACCTTCCACGTTATAAAATTCGTATTTTTATCAACTATATAAGTTAAGTTAGTATCGATGTGCTTATGTGAGCGATAATTTTATTAAAAAGAATTATTATTGCTATTATTGATTTTAAAGTTAATTCATGCTATTTGTGCCTTTAAATTATATCGATAGCTTAATTTAGTCATTATTCGATTTATTTAGTCGTTTCCCGAATGCGATTAGGTTGTTAACATTAGAATTAGTTTGGGGGTTTATTAAAATCGGACCTTGATCTGGATTTGGGAACGAACAAGCGATAGAAGGTCGTATTATTGATTCGGGTTTAGCGTGTAAAGTACGAGGTTAGACTAGCGGTGATAAGTATTGGGCAAGCTTGAAACAAAAAAAGGGGGGGAAGAGAGATAGAGGGGCAATTTGGTCAGATCACGCAAGCCTCCTTTTCTTCCCCGTGTTTTCGTGACAGCCCGAGCTCCTTCTCTCTCCTTTGCTTCTCCCCTTCTCCCTTTTCCTCCAGGTGAACCAGAGAACCACCGGCCTGCCCTTCCCTTTCTCCCTTCACCACCCACGTCGCCACTAGGGAGGGACCGCAGTGGTCTGTATGCGCAGCCCACCACACCGCCAACCTCTTTCCCTCTCGATTTCACCGCAAACCAGAGCAACCCAAACACGCTTCTGGTCGGCTTTGGACGGAGCCCATATGCTAAAATCCGGCTAGACATCCCAAAATCGACCTCCCCCATAAATTGAGTGGTTGAATTCGACCCAAATCAGCCACAAACGTCACCAAATTCGGGAGCTAGGGTTCGGTTCAAGCAAGGCAATGGACTAGGGTTTCAGGTTCATCAGTTGGGCGTGCGTTTAGGACTAATTGGATCAAGGATTAAGGCTTTTCGGCCCTCAAAGTCCAGCCTAAGCCCTTAGAACGGGTCCTCTAGCATGGAATTGAGGTGGGTCTTTCTCACCTCCTAAGTATTAGTAGTTTCGAAATCGTTTTAAGCTTTAAGTTGCAATACATGTTAGTTTAGTTAGTTCATGCTTGAAAGTTTAGTTCGAAATGAGTTATGTATGTTTAGAATCGATTCACATGAATTCAGTTTAATTCGATGCATGTTAATCTAGTCATTTTATGCTTGGAAGTGAATTTGAAATAACCTAGAAATGCTTCGTATCGATATATGTTAGTTTAAAGGCTTGAAAATGGCTTCGCATTGATATATGTTGGTTAGTAATCTATGCCTATAAGTGGCTTAAGATGGTACATGAACACCTTAAATCGATTCTTGTTTAATTAGTTAATTTATGCTTGAATTGTAACTTCGATATGACAAATGATTGCCTAGAAACGTATTATGTCTAAAATGACTTAAATAGGTTCGAATAGTAACTTTGATAAAATAAACGAATGCCTTGAATCGTATTATGTTCAAGCGACTTATTTAGATTTGAATAATGCCTTTGATGTAATAAATGAATGTCTAGAACCGTATTATGCTTAAATAGCTTAATTTGGCTTAAAATGTAACTTCGAGACAATGAATGAATGCCTCGAATCTTTACTTGCCTATTTAGTTGGATTATGCTTATGAAATAATTTAGGAAACCACATTCGAATGACGAAATGAGCATATTCTACCCCCTTAACTGTGATACCTGAATATAATTGTGTTTTATGCTTAGTTAGTTTAACTTAGCTTACTAAGCATTTGTTTTAAGTTAAGGTCATATGAATGTCTATATATATACGTGTACGTATAGTTATAACCGTTGGTTGCAGCGCACTGCTAATTGTTATCTGTTTGTTCGATAAGTTAAGCATTGGTAAGTTACGTAAGTTTATATATCGCTTTTCAGTATATCATCATGATTAGAATGCTAGATTGCAAAATTGAAACCGATATGGTAGTTTGATGGTTTGAGGTAGAACTATGAGTGGTTCGAGGTCCTTTGTGGTACGGTGCTTGTGAGGAGGGAGCCTGAGTTGTGAATTAACCGCAATCGTATGGATTGCGAGGCCATGTGTGGCTCATTGTGCTGAATTGATTATGAAGTGCTTGAATGTGATACATGTGAACCCTCTTTTTCTCTCAATGTGCTACGTGACATTAAGTGAATAGTTTTTGAAATTCAAATATGTTTAAGAAGGATTGCTAAATGTATGTTTTTATGATTTCGAATGCTTTTAAGTACTTACCAATTGTCTGGTAGCTTATGAAAATGTTTGTAGCCTATAAGAAATCCTAAATCATCGAACTGCTCAGTTAGTGACTCGACTAAATGGTCGATAGGTTTAGGAAGTTTAAAAGTAAACTAAAAGTGAATTTGAACATGTTTAAGGCTTTGGTTTGTATACAAATTCTCCTTAAGTTTAAAAGGATTTAAACGACCTGAAAAGGGCATCTTAAGGTGCTAATTATGAGATTTAACTGACTTGCATGCTAATTGCTTATTTCAGTCTCCATTGGGTTTCGAGTTGAAAGCTAGTAAATCCATTATCTTTTTAAGAAACGTTTGCATGGAAAGTCTACAAAGGAACCTTATTTGCCTTATAAACGAGTTAAGAACTTTAAGTTTTTGGATAATAGCAAGTTTGGGAACGTTTTAATCCTTTAGCTTATTTATTCCCCCTTCTTGAGTTTTAAAAGGGATTGAAAGGAGTTATGGAATGAAATTGAAGTTTTTAATACGAAACTAATTTGAGTTAAACGCTAACTTTGTGTTTTGAGTTCTAAATGGGTTTCTCTTCATGAATTAGCAAACTTAGTACGTTTATACGAAGCTTTTAAGTTAGAAACGAAGTCGTTTTACGAATCAGTAAATGTATTATGTCTATAAGAAGCTTTTAAAGTCAAAAGTAAAGTTGTTTTATGAGTTGGTACGTTTATAAAAAGTTTTTAAATTAAAAACGAAGTGAACTATATGCATTTAGTAAGATTATGATCGTTCTATTTAATGATAAGTTTTCAGTATAGTAAGTAATCAAAGGAGAGAAATGAAACATGTTTTCAAAGGCTAAGAAAGTGCTAGGCAATTGGCCAGGGTTAGGAATTGGATTCAAGATATGAATTATCTTGGTATAAGCTGTTCCTGAAAACTGGACGCAAAGATGGCGTAAGCTGTTTCCCCCTAAAGAAAAGTTAGGAACTGGACTCAAGATCTGAATTATCTTGGTGTGAGATGTTCCTGGGAACTGGACTCAAGATACGAATTATCTTGGTGTGAGTTGTTCCCCAGATAAGTTATGATGTGTGACACGTAAGAAAGCTTTGAGGGGGACTGGACTCAGTATATGATTATCCTGGTGTGAGTTGTTGCCCCACAGAGGATAGTATCGAGGTTAGTGTTGCTCTACTAAGATGCGTTTTAGCCAAAAGTTAAGTACGTATACCCGGGGACAACGTAAGTTGTGAGTCATAATCTCACTTGGCCAGCACAATAAGATGTTTTTATGCTATGAGTAAGTTTCTAATAAGTAAGAAAAGAAGTTAGCATTTCGCCACTTTAAGTATTTCAGAAAAGAAAGATTTATAAGGGCCATTACGAGGCCATATTGAATGAGATTTGAAAAGCTTATAAGGATCATTAGAGGACCAATTCGAGAGAAGTTTCTTTTAAAGCATATGAGCCTCAAGAGGATAACTGAAGTGTTTTTTTTTTTTTAAGAAACAAAAGAGAGCTTTCAAATGTACATATTCTTCCTATATCTTATGAATAAGCTACCAAGTATGGTTTAAATGAGGTTTCAAATGACGTATCGTTATATCCTAGTAATGCATCAGGCTTTTAAGCTTTTCAATATGTATATCCCATGAAAGAACGTTTCTTGCCATGTCTTCCTTGCCAATTTGGATGTTTCGAGAACTTTTAGCAAGAATTATAAGCTTTAAAGATGTTGGCGTGATTTATAAACCATTCTTGGAATATATAAAGAGTCACTGTGGTTTCAAAAGTATGTTTGAAAGCTTCATACTCAATCCTTGTTGCTTATTTATTTACATGCCTACTGTTTATTAGCAGGAAAGCTTGGCCTTTTAGGGCCTGGGAATGAGTTAAGGGGTTAGAATGAAGTTTTAAGGATGGTGATCTTTCCTTAGGGATTTTCATTGTCTAATATGATACTAAAGTATGAATACGTGACATGTGACTATTAAAGATATTATTGCCTGCAACGGTTTTGGTTTTTAAGGAGGTCAGGGGACAATCACTGAGCATGTGGTTGCTCATCCCACTACTCTTTCCCCTTTTCCCCCAGGTTTTCTTTATGGTAGGAAGAAGTTGAGTCAGCTATGTCAAGATAGAGTCTATCCTCGCTTGCAAGGTGTCATGTGTGCCTACTTACGTCTTTAATGAAGTCATATAAAGTATTCTTAGTTTGTAAACATTTGTAAACAATTATTCTAGTTCATGTAATGCATATGATATGAAGGTCGCTCTGTATGGTCGTATGAGCCAACCATCTAATTAGTTAGATGTCTTCTTGATTAAGGTTAGTTATGTTTTGGGATGTAAACCCCAATACTCCAGTTGTATGAATCGTTGAGTTGTATCTTTCATTCCTTCTCTATTAATGAACTCTTCTGTTTGGTATACTTCGAGCGAGTGGCTCATTGAGTTATGAACTCCGGCTTGTAGCCGTTGAGCTTCTTTTAAATGCTTTACGCTTCTCTTGATTTGCAGGGATTTATTGTAAGGCTTTTAGCCTGGAAACGGTCAGTTTTTAGGAAAAACTCTATCCATGTTGCCCTAAAATTTAAGTAAGAAGTTAAGAAAACGCAACGCTTCTGGTCCTAGGGGCTGGGGGTTGTTACATTGATGGTATCAGAGCAAAAGTCCTGTGACCATAGGCCGCGACCTGAGTCTTGCATTTCATATAGTCGCCTAGGAACACTTTATGGTAATGTGACATTTGATGTGCTTGTGTGCAAATGTGATCCTTGTATGATCGTTGCTGCATGTAACTAGTTATATATGGCTCGAGAAGGTCGATTGAATAAAAGTGGCGAGTTGTGCGTTAGTATAGGAGTCAAATAGCTCTCCCTTCACCTTCAGGTGACGTTGTGAGTACTTCATTGGCGCAATATATTCCTAACGTGCTAATTGACTTCATTGATTGACTTTTAGGTGATCTGGTTGAGCCAATTGAATGTATGTGAGTTGTGTGTTAGAATGTGAACTCAGTTAACCTGCACATCCTTGTGTGAGCTAAGTGATGATTTGATTAGTAAATGCTTTCTTCGTGCGCTCTGATAGGACAATCGATAGTTAAAGCATGTTGAGTTAGACTCGAGCAGTTGAAAATCTTTTTCTAAGCTCGTCTTTGCCCCTAAAGTACCATTTTCTCCTCGGGCCCCGTAATGGAGTGAGCAGACGTACTCAAAGGTTGGTAGAGAAGAAGCTCAAAATAAATAAGCTATTTTTTTTTTGCAATGATGAATGAGTTTAGGCTCATAAGTACATGCCATTGTATTATACGTGTCGAGATTCGGTTGCTACAATTGATAATCCTACTAAATGATATCTTCCCTTTTTTTGAATTCCAAATTCCCAAAGTATATTAGGGGCTACTTTTGTATGCATGCTTAAAAGACCATGTGCTAGTGGTAGGACCTCGTTAACCATTGCATAAGTGTACCTATCACTCTCCTTCTTTGCCATTGTTGCCTAAACCGTGCATTACTTGCTTTCTAGTATACAAATTGCTATTCGGGAATTCGGTGACAATGTTTTAGTTGGAATGAACCCTGATAGACCTAGAAAGCGCAAGGGAGGAAGAACCTAGCAGACTTTAGAATTGTACATGGTAAATAATTCCTACTAATGAGGCGACCATAGAAACCCGCATTCACGTATTCTTACCGTAGTATTCTCTCCTCAAGGTATTCCTATTGACATGTTATGCTAGTTCATGCTATTCATGGTTCTTAATCCTTAGTGCTCTGTTATATACCCTACATCATATCAATGTGAATTCGAGTATTACCCCGAGCGCATTCATTGTTAATGTGACGTAATATAATGTCTCTACTACCTTAAGTACGATGTGGTAGCTTTCTGATCAGTTGATTTTACCTTAGAGTGGTATGATTTCTTCATGCCCTTTAATGAACTTAACTAAGTTAACTACCTTCATATGAATCTGACATGTTCTTTATAAGCTGCAATGAATGAAAGACCTAAAAATCAGATAAGGTTGATGTATGAATATAGGAGTGTCAGCGCATATGTTTCCCTCTTGCGAATTACTTACTATATACGATGTCATTATGCTAAGGACTATGCTATGTGATGCCACGTGACGCTTATGTGTTGCCTTACTGCTTTAATGTGTTATAAAAGTCTCTGGGTTAACAGTTTTGATCCTAAAAAGTGGCTTGAACTCATTGCCCTAGAATGAGACTACCGTATATGACCATGAGATATCACTGCCCAATTGTCCTACCTTCAGATGCCGATTCATAGCGATACATGTACATAAAGATGTTGTTCACCATGTAGGCTACGCCTAGATAATTGAAAGTCTATATTCTTTTTCAAAACAAACGCAATATGGTTTCCATGCCAACTCAATTGTCCCTCTTCAATGTGATTTGCCCTCGGTGCCTAAATAGAGTGAGTAGATGCTTGAAGAGGATTGGCGAGGAGGAGACTGTATACCATAAGCTTTTTCTTTCGATTTAAAAGTAGTGTTTGCAAAATGAAACCTTTTGAGAACCTACTGCGTAGATCCTAGTTGTGTGCGTACATTCTAGAAAAGACCGAACTTAGGTTTAGAATTTCGAAGACGAAATTCTTTTAAGGGGGAAGAGTGTAAGACCCGCCTTCATTATTTTACGTTAACGTGGCTGCCTCACCTTCCACGTTATAAAATTCGTATTTTTATCAACTATATAAGTTAAGTTAGTATCGATGTACTTATATGAGCGATAATTTTATTAAAAAGAATTATTATTGCTACTACTAATTTTAAAGTTAATTCGTACTATTTGTGCCTTTAAATTATATCAATAGTTTAATTTAGTCATTATTCGATTTATTTAGTCGTTTCCCGAATGCGCTTAGGTTGTTAACATTAGAATTAGTTTTGGGGTTTATTAAAATCAGACCTTGATCCGGATTTGAGAATGAACAAGCGACAGAAGGTCATATTATTGATTTGGGTTTAGAGAATGAAGTACGAGGTTAGACTAGCGGTGTTAAGTATTGGGCAAGCTTGAAACAAAAAAGGGGGGAAAGAGAGATGGAGGGGCAATTTGGTCAGATCACACAAGCCTCCTTCTCTTCCACGTGTTTTCGCGACAGCCCAAGCTCCTTCTCTCTCCTCTGCTTCTCCCCTTCCCCTTCTTCCTCCAGGTGAACCAGAGAACCACCGGTCTGTCCCTCCCCTTCTCCCTTCACCACCCACGTCACCACCAGGAAGGGACCACGGTGGTCCCTGTGCGCAGCCCACCACATCGCCAACCTCTTTCCCTCTCGATTTCACCGCGAACCAGAGCAACCCAAACACGCTTCTGGTTGGCTTTGGATGGCGCCCATATGCCAAAATCCGGCCAGACATCCCAAAATCGAGCTCCCCCATAAATTGAGTGGTTGAATTTGACCCAAATCAGCCACAAACGTCACCAAATTCAGGAGCTAGGGTTCGGTTCCAACAAGGCAACGGACTAGGGTTTCGGGTTCATCAGTTGGGCATGCGTTTGGAACTAATTGGATCGAGCATTGAGCTTTTTCGGCCCTCAAAGTCGAGCCAAAGCCCTTAGAATGGGTCCTCTAGCATGGAATCGAGGTGGGTGTTTCTCGCCTCCTAAGTATTAGTAGTTTCGAAATCGTTTTAAGTTTTAAGTTGCGATACATGTTAGTTTAGTTAGTTCATACTTGAAAGTTTAGTTCGAAATGAGTTATGTATGTTTCACGTGAATTCAGTTTAATTCGATGCATGTTAATCTAGTCATTTTATGCTTGGAAGTAAATTTGAAATAACCTAGAAATGCTTCGTATCGATATATGTTAGTTTAAAGGCTTGAACATGGCTTCGCATTGATATATGTTGGTTAGTAATCTATGCCTATAAGTGGCTTAAAATGATACATGTAAACCTTAAATTGACGCTTGTTTAATTAGTTAATTTATGCTTGAATTGTAACTTCGATATGACAAATGAATGCCTAGAAACGTATTATATCTAAAATGACTTAAATAGGTTCGAATAGTAACTTTGATAAAACAAACGAATGCCTTGAATCGTATTATGTTCAAGTGACTTATTTAGATTCGAATAATAACTTCGATGTAATAAATGAACGTCTAGAACCGTATTATGCCTAAATAGCTTAATTAGGCTTGAAATGTAACTTCAAGACAATGAATGAACGTCTCGAATCATTACTTGCCTATTTAGTTGGATTATGCTTGTGAAATAATTTAGGAAACCACGTTCGCATGACGAAATGAGCATGTTGTACCCCTTGACTGCGATACCTGAATATAATTGTGTTTCATGCTTAGTTAGTTTAACTTAGCTTACTAAGCATTCGTTTTAAGTTAAGGTCGTATGAATGTCTATATATATATGTGTGTATGCGTGGTTATAACCGTTGGTTGCAGCGCACTGCTAATTGTTATCTGTTTATTCGGTAAGTTAAGCATTGATAAGTTACGTAAGTTTATATATCGCTTTTCAGTATATCATGATGATTAGAATGCTAGATTGCAAAATTGAAACCAAGACGGTAGTTGGATGGTTTGAGGTAGAACTATGAGTGGTTCGAGGTTTCTTGTGGTGCGGTGCTTATAAGAAGGGAGCTTTGGTTGTGAATTAACCGCAATCGTGTGGATTGCGAGGCCATGTGTGGCTCATTGTGCTGAATTGATTATGAAGTGCTTGAATGTGATACCTGTGAACCCCCTTTTTCCCCTCAATGTGCTACGTGACATTAAGTGAATAGTTTTCAAAATTCAGATATGTTTAAGAAGGATTGTTAAATGCATGTTTCCATGATTTCGAATGCTTTTAAGTACTTACCAATTGTTTGGTAGCTTATGAAAATGTTTGTAGCCTATAAGAAATCCTAAATCATCGAACTACTCAGTTAGTGACTCGACTAAATAGTCAATAGGTTTAGGAAGTTTAAAAGTAAACCAAAAGTGAATTTGAACATGTGTAAGGCTTTGGTTTGTATGCAACTTCTCCGTAAGTTTAAAAGGATTTAAACGACCTGAAAAGGGCCTCTTAAGGTGCCAATTATGAAATTTAGCTGACTTGTATGCTAATTACTTATTTCAGTCTCCATTGGGTTTCGAGTTGAGAGCTAGTAAATCCATTATGTTTTTAGGAAACGTTTACGTTGAAAGTTTACAAAGGAACCTTATTTGACTTGTAAACGAGTCAAGAACTTTAAGTTTTTGGATAATAGCCAGTTTGGAAATGTTTTAATCCTTTAGCTTATTTACTCCCCCTTCTTGAGTTTTAAAAGGGATTGAAAGGAGTTTGGAATGACAACTGAAGTTTTTAATACGAAACTAATTTGAGTTAAACGCTAACTAAGTGTTTTGAGTTCTAAATGGGTTTCTTTTCATGAATTAGCAAACTTAGTACGTTTATACGAAGCTTTTAAGTTGGAAACGAAGTCGTTTTACGAATCAGTAAACGTATTACATTTATAAGAAGCTTTTAAAGTCAAAAGTAAAGTTGTTATATGAGTTAGTACATTTATAAGAAGTTTTTAAATTAAAAACGAAGTGAACTATAAGCATTTAGTAAGGTTATGATCGTTCTGTTTAATGATAGGTTTTCAGTATAGTAAGCAATCAAAGAAGAGAAATGAAACACGTTTTCAAAGGCTAAGAAAGTGCTAGGCAATTGGCCAGAGTTAGGAATTGGACACAAGATATGAATTATCTTGGTGTGAGCTATCCTTGGGAACTGGACGCAAAGATGGCGTGAGCTGTTTTCCCCTAAAGAAAAGTTAGAAACTGGACTTAAGATATGAATTATCTTGGTGTGAGCTATTCTGGACTCAAGATATGAATTATCTTGGTGTGAACTGTTCCTGAAAATTGGACGCAAAGATGGCGTGAGCTATTTCCCCCTAAAGAAAAGTTAGGAACTGGACTTAAGATATGAATTATCTTGGTGTGAGCTGTTCTTGGGAACTGGACTCAAGATATGAATTATTTTAATGTGAGCTGTTCCCCAGATAAGTTATGATGTGTGACGCGTAAGAAAACCTTGAGGGGACTGGACTCAGGATATGATTATCCTGGTGTGAGTTGTTGCCCCACAGAGGACAGTATCGAGGTTAGAGTTGCTCTACTAAGACGCGTTTTGGCCAAAAGTTAAGTACGTATACCCCGGCGATAACATAAGTTGTGAGTTATAATCTCACTTAGCCAGCACAATAAGATGTTTTTATGCTATGAGTAAGTTTCTAATAAGTAAGAAAAGAAGTTGGCATTTCGCCATTTTAAGTATTTCAGAAAAGAAAGATTTATAAAGGCCATTGCAAGGCCATATTGAATGGGATTTGAAAAGCTTATAAGGATCATTAGAGGACCAATTCGAGAGAAGTTTCTTTTAAAGCATATGAGCCTCAAGAGGCTAACTAAAGTGTTTGTTTTTTAAGAAACGAAAGAAAGCTTTCAAATTACATATTCTTCCCATATCTTATGAATAAGCTTCCAAGTATGGTTTAAATGAAGTTTCAAATGACGTATCATTATATCCTAGTAATGCATTGGGCTTTTAAGCTTTTCAATATGCATATCCCATGAAAGGACGTTTCTTGCCAAGCCTTCCTTGCCAATTTGTATGCTTCGAGAACTTTAGCAAGAATTATAAGCTTTAAAAATGTTGGCGTGATTTATAAACCATTCTTGGAATATATGAAGAGTCACTGTGGTTTCAAAAGTATGTTTGAAAGCTTCATACTCAATCCTTATTGCTTATTTGATTACGTGCCTACTGTTTGTTAGCAGGAAAGCTTGGCCTTTTAGGGCCTAGACATGAGTTAAGGGGTTAGAATGAAGTTTTAAGGATGGTCATCTTTCCTTGGGGATTTTTATTGTCTAATATCAGTAAAGTATGAATACGTGATATGTGACTATTAAAGATATTATTGCCTGCAACGGTTTTGGCTTTTAAAGGAGTTGGGGGACACTCACTGAGCGTGTGGTTGCTCATCCCACTACTCTTTCCCCTTTTCCCCTAGGTTTTCTTTGTGGTAGGAAGAAGTTGAGTCAGCTATGTCAACATGGAGTCTATCCTCGCTTGCAAGGTGTCATGTGTGCCTACTTACGACTTTAATGAAGTCATGTAAAGTATTCTTAGTTTGTAAACATTTGTAAACAATTATTCTAGTTCATGTAATACATATGGTATGAAGGTCGATCTGTATGGCCGTATGAGCCAACTATCTAATTAGGTAGATGTCTTCTTGGTTAAGGTTAGTTATGTTTTGGGATGTAAACCCCAATACTCCGGTTGTGTGAACCGTTGAGTTGTATCTTTCATTCCTTCTCTACTAATGAACTCTTCTGTTTGGTGTACTCTGAGCGAGTGGCTCATTGAGTTATGAACTCCGACCTATAGCCGTTGAGCTTCTTTTATATGCTTTATGCTTCTGTCGATTTGCAGAGATTTATTGTAAGGCTTTTAGCCTGAAAACGGACAGTGTTTAGGGGAAACTCTGCCCGTCTCGCCCCAGAATTTGAGTAAGAAGTTAAGAAAACGTAACGCTTTTGGTCCTAGGGGCTGGGGGTTGTTACAATTAAAGACGTAAGTAGGCTCACATGACACGTTGCAAGCGAGACTAGACTCCATCTTGACATAGCTGACTCAACTTCTTCCTGTCGCAAAGAAAACCTGGGGGAAAAGGGGAAAGAGTAGGGGGATGAGCAACCACACGCTCAGTGAGTGTCTCCTGACCCCCTTAAACAAAATCGTTGCAGGAAATAGCATCTTTAATAGTCACATGTCACGTATTCATACTTTACTACCGTATTAGGCATTCATAAAACCCTTATGGAAGGATCACTAAACATAAACTTCATCTTAACCACTCGAACATATTTCTAGGCTCCTAAATAACCAACTTCTTAAAACCAAGCGCTCAATTCACATAAGCAAGCAACGAGGCTAAGCACAGGAACTTTCTTTTTCATAAACATAACTATTTAGCATTCCATTCAAACTATGCATAAAACATCATTCATATGATATGCACATAAGGTTATCTCTTTTCATAATCATACTTTTCTTGGCATTTCATTCATATGATATCCATAAGGCACACATAAATTTCAAGTCTCATTCAAACCTCATTCATAGGGTATGCATGAAATATGATCATAAGGCTTTCTTTTTCATAATCGTATCTTACTTAGCATCTCATTCATAAGTTATACTTGGAATGTGCACATAACGTTTTATTTTCATTAGCATACCTTACTTAGATTTCATTCATATGATATGCACAAGCATCTTTCTTTTTTTTTGTGAAAACACTTTATTTAGCCTTACTTGAAATCTCATTCACATTTCATTCATAAGAAAAGCACAGAACATCCACAGAATACTTTTCGTCTTTTCTTGAAAACACTTGGCTTAGCCTCTTGAGGCTCTTGTTCTTTTAAAAGAGATTTTATTTTGTATTGGTCGTACAACGACCCTTGTAAGCTTTTCATATTTCATTCCATATGGCCTCTTAGGGCCCGTAAAAACTTTCTTTCCTTTTGAAACACTTAAAATGGCAAGATGCAAACTGCTTTTCTTTGCTTATTAGGAAAATACATCTGGCATAAGATCATTACAGGGTGCTGATTGGGTGAGATTTATTCTTAATCCCATAGTGAGACCTAACGCTCACGCTTAAGCTCTTACTCCCAGGATGGCTACATATTACATATTGGATCATTTCCCTCGTTAGGGTCTTCTAAGGTCTCCTAGTACCAGGACTTATCACCTAGGCTAACGTCATTCATAACATATTGTCCGAAGCACATTATCTTAGCCAATTGAAAGTGTATCGGCCATAACGGCTAATAATTTTGTTGCCTCTCACATCGAAAGCCTTTTCCATACATCGTACTTTCTTTTTAATCAAATTCTTTAGGGATTCCTCGGTTCAAGGGAGTTCACTCCCAAAACAAAGTTCATATAGCTAAAGCAGGCCATTGATTGCTAATAGTCATGGCCACTATTGTTTTGAAATATGAGAACAACACCTTCACATGCATAATGCATCTTAATAACATAAAAAGGGGAGGGATTTGCACATAATACATTCAAGCACTTCATAATCATTTTAATAACATAATGAGCCACACATGGCCTCACAATCCACACGATTGCGGTTAATTCACAACCTAGGCTCCCTCCTCATAAGCACCGCACCACAAAGAACCTCGAACTACTCATAGTTCTACCTCAAACTATCCAACTTCCATCTCGGTTTCAATTTCACAATTTAGTATTCTAATCATCATGATATACTGAAAAGCGATATGTAAACTTACATAACTTAACAATGCTTAACTTACCAAACAAATGAATAACAATTAGCAGTGCGCTGCAACCAACGGTTATAACCATACATACATATATACATAGGCATTCATACGACCTTAACTTGAAACGAATGCTTAGTAAGTTGAGTTAAATTAACTAAGCATGAAACACGATTACATTCATGTATTGCAGTTAAGGTGTAAGCATGCTCATTCCGTCATTTGAATGTTGTTTCCAAAGCTATTTCACAAGCATAATTCAACTAAATAGACAAGTAATGATTCGAGACGTTCATTCATTATTTCGAAGTTACATTTCAAGCCTAATTAAGCTATTTAAGCATAATACGATTCTAGAAGTTCGTTTATTACATTGAAGTCATTATTCGAATCTAAATAAGCCACTTAAACATAATACGATTCAAGGCATTCGTTTATTATATCAAAGTTACTATTCGAACCTATTTAAGTCATTTAAGCATAATACGATTCTAAGTCATTTTCAGGCATAAACTAACTAAACTTAGCAAGCATTGCAACTTAAAGGGTTAAAACACTTTGAAAACTACTAATACTTAGGAGGCGAGAAACACCCACCTCGAATCCAGCCTAAAGTCAACTTTTGAGTGCTAGAAGACTGAGACTTCGACCCTCTCACTGCAGCCATGCGTAACCCACGCAAAATCAAACCCCAATTCGACCCATTTTTACAACCTGGTTCGGATCATCCGTGCTCGATCTAATCCTAGCCCTCCCACAGTTGTGCCTCCTCGCCGGAGCCACGCCCATTCGCCGGAACCACGCTGTCTTGGTGGTGGTGCGCCAAGGTTTCAAAACCCTAACTTTCTGAACCGTTTAATTCCACTCAACCCTCTGCTATCTTTCTCTTCACCGGTGGTGAGTGGACGCCAGGCCGTGCCGCCGTCGCCGCCATGACCACTGCCGAGAGACCTAGCCATCACCGATTTCCTCTGCTTCCTCTCGACCGCTCACATCTCTCTCCCTCTCTGTGGTGGTCGCCGGTAATGGGGTTGTAGGGAAGCCGCGCGTGGTGTGACAACCGGCTGCCGACGCCGGTGCCTCCTTTCTCTATCTCTCTCTCTCTCTACCGACGCGGTCAGGGGGTGTCTTGAAGAGCCTGAAGAGTGCCCCCTCCCCTTTCGTGATTTCGACCGTGAAAGAAAGGGGCTTAGCCTCCTTTTTACTCCTCTTTTTTTTTTTTTTGGGTCTCAAGCTGCTCAGTAATTGGTATTGCTAGTCGAGTTCGTATCCCGAACTCTAAACCCGAATCGTTAATACGGCCTTCTATCGACTATTCGTTCCCAAAAATATAAAGGTTCGATTTATTAAATATCGAAACTAATTCTAAGGTTAACAACCTACTCACATTCGGGAAACGACTAAATAAATCGAATAACGACTAAATTAAACTATCAATATAATTTAAGGACATAAATAGCGCAAATTTACTTTAAAATCAATAATAGCGTTAATAATTCTTTTTAATAAAATTATCGCTCATACAAGCACATCGATACTAATTTAACTCATATGGTTAATAAAAATATGAATTTTCCAATGTAGAAGATAAGGCAGCTAACTCAACATAAAATAAAGGGCGCGGGTCTTATATGTATATACTATTATATATATATATTAATATTATATATGTATATATATAATATATAGATAGATTATTATATATAGTATATATATATATATATATTAATATATATATATATATATATATATTATATATATATCATATAGACTAGATACATATACACACACACACACACACACACACACACAACACACATATATATAGATTTATAGATTTACACACACACACGCACACACACAAATAATATATATACATACCCTACGTACATACGTAGATAAATATATGGTATGTATATATATGTGCGTACGTGTGCGTGTCTTCGTTCAGTGTCTTATATATATTTAATATCTATATTATATAATATGTTGTGGTTGTGTGTGCGTGTGTGTGTAGAGATATACATATATATATATTTGTATATATATATATATATATATATATATTTATATATCTATTATATATTATATATATATATACATATATAGTATAGTATATTACTGCATTCATACATACTACATACATACATGCTTCATACAAACATAATATACAGACACACAAACCACACACACAACACACACACAAATATATATATATATTATATATATATATATATATATAGATAAATTATATATATAATATATACACACATATTTGGATATATGTTAGTGGTATTACATAATATATATATATATATATATATATATATATAATATATATTATAAGATATATATATATATATGTTATATATATATATATATATAGAGATATATATAATGAATATATACACATCCATACACACACACATATATATACATATATATATAATATATATATATATATATAGTATATGTCCATATATATATACTCTGAATATATAGTAATATATATATATAGTATATATATCATAGATAGATATATATATATATATATATGGACTATACATGTGTATATGTGTCCCCCTCCTCTCTCTTTCTCTCTCTCTCCCCCTCTCTTCTTATGCATATATATCTCAATATTATATCTATATATAGATATATATATATTATTAATATATTATATATTGCATATATATATATATATATATATATATATATATATATATAATCTATATACATATATATACACATCACATTATATCTATATATATTCTAGACAAGTGTACATACATACATTACAGCTAATATATTCTATATCTATATATACTATATTATGATATATATATATATAAACTATAAAATATATGCCACTTGTACATGTGTGTGTGTGTATATATATATATATATATATATGTTATATACACATTAATATAGTATCACATATATATATATTATGTCATATATATACAGCATGCATACATACCTACATTAAATATATATATATGTATACCATATATATAATAATAGTATAATATTATATAGATAGACATATTATTATATTATAGATATATTACATATATATATAGATATACATATATATATATTATATATACATATATATATATAATATATTATATATACTATATATAATAAATCTCTCTTTGTGGTGTGCGGGAATATGCAAATACATGTGTTTTATATATATATATCCATATATATATATATATATATATATATATATATATATATATACAATATTATTATACAGACACACACACACAGATATAATATAATATATAAATATATTATATACTATATATATATATCTATGTCTTACAATACATATATAATATATATATATATATATATTCTATATATATATATATATATATATATATCCGCACATGCAATATATATGCACATATATATATTATATATATATATATATATATGTATCTATAGATATACGATACATACGTGCATACATTAACATATATACATACATACTTGTATATATATATATATATATATATATATATATATATATATATATATATCTATATCTATATATATATATGTATATGTATATGTATATAAGGTGTGTAGGTATCTATATGGATGTATGTATGTAGTATTATATGTATGTAAATTTATGTATGTATGTAATGTGTATATATATAAGAGATAATATATATATATATATATATATATCTATATAATATATATATGTATACCTATATATATATATATTATATATATATATATACATATATATATATATTAATATATATATATATACACATATATTATATGTTTGTACATATATATGGTAGACATAATGAATATTATATATATTGTATATATATATATATATATATCTATATATCTATAGATATTATTACTATATATATTTGTATATATATATATATTGATGATATATATATATATATATGCATATGTGTATATTGTATGTATGTATGCATGTAGGTATGTATGTGTTTCTATTATATATATATATATATATATATAGTATATATATATATATATATATATAAGCCCTCGTTATCAACCTTAGACAAGTCGTTTGAGTTAATATTGTCGTTAATTTATTTGATTGAGTTAGCGATATTCAACTAATTTTTGCCAGATAATTGGGTGTAATAATTTTATGGGTAATTTCCATTAAATTTTCTCGGTTAGTTAAGCGATTTCGTGAAATTTGTGAACTCACTAAAAATTATCGAAATCGTAATAACGCGAAGTTGGCAAGTTGACTTCGGACATTTAGGGGTCGAGGGTGGGTGAGATTAGTAAAATTAGATGATTCAGCCCTAAACTAGGTTTAGCAAGTGTGACTGAACTGCCAACCAAACAAGCAAAAAAAAAAAAGGAAAAAAGAACAAAAAAGGGGGGCCAAAGCCCCCTTCTTCGGCCAAAAGCACAGCAGGGGGGTTTCTCCCCCAGCCCCCACGACTTACCACGCCACACAGAGAGGGAGATAGAGAGAGAGAGCAGGCGGCGGCAAGGCGTGGTGGTTGTCGGCCTGATCGCAGCGTGTGATTTTATGTTTTGATGCTATGTATTACTTGTTATTTGCCTGAATCTAGTTATAGCGTGCTGCTTAATCGAGTCGTGGTTTTGCAAGCCTTTGCCCCTTTAAGTTAATGTAACTGTGTCATGCTAACGATTTACAAAGTTGAGAAATAGAGAAAGGCTCATTTAAAAGATTATTCACGTGATTTCAGATATTCCTGACTGTCTACCAGGCTGCTTGCCTTAATTGCTAAAACTTCTTGCAATGCGGATAACCCATAACCATTAAACGACCCAGTTGAATGGTTCCATGGGTTTAAGGAATTGAAAAGAAAATGCGGATTGAGCATGATAATGTTTAAGGGATATAAGTTGTTTTGAACCACTCCTCTTGCATATGAAAAGTTGGAATGAACATTAAGGGCAACTGAAGTGCTTAATAGCTAAACCTAGTTATGATTGAAATATGAAAGGCATGCATTGATAAGTGTGAAAGTAGTTGGCTTGACATGCCTAGCATTATGAATATGTGGCTAACCGTGAACACTAGACCATTCATTTAACACGGATGAGTTGTGATTAAATGGTGTACTACCTTTTCATAACCTAATTGATACTTCGTATGAACACATGGGGCTTTGTGTTATGAAATGACAGTTGCATCTGAAATGTAAGAAATCGAGACATCCATGTCTGAATTCAATTGTTACCATTTAAAAACGAGTTTTCATATCACCTGTCTTGAAGAGTGAATGAACATATAAACACTAGCTCGTTTTAAGCATATCTTACTAAATAAGTGGTTTTATGCTTTCTAAATCGATGTGAAATCATTAAGGCTTCGAGCCTCATGAGAATAACAGTGGCATTGTTTGTGATATAATGAAAGTTTTAACGCAAATGCATTTAAAGGTGAAATGCATCTAAAACGTTTTAGGCTAGGAAAATTGTGCTACATGTACAACGATGAGGAGAATGCCCCGTTCACGGGAACCCTAATACCTAGGGAGATAGACCTAGAAATGGGAACCCCAGAAGACCCAGATGGGGGTAATATGTTGCCCAGGGAGTAAACCCAGAAGTAGAATCCTTGGAAGATCTCGACGGGGATAATATGAAGTGTGCGTGACGATCTCACTGGTACAATGGAATGTGACTGACGGCCTCACCCATACCCAGCACAAATATGAGATTCCAATGCCTATGAAAATAATTTCATGCGTGTTATGTGATGTAAATGCCTCGTTCGAGGGTGATGTTGGTGTAAAGATTTGAAAGGTGCATGTTTTCTCGAAAAGAGTTTTATTGAGTTTCAATTGTTTGCCAAGTGCATAACGACGGTTTTATAATTACTTTGATTGATTAAAGCGATGTGCTTTAATCTTACTCTCTTGCATAAAGGGTCTCACTTGGTCATTTTGTTTAAACTCTATAACCTGAGGTGCTTATATGTGAACTAAGTGTTCTATTACATCCAACACCTGAATTGCTGTATGAGATGGCTTATTAATGAATCCTATGTGCATGTGATATGACGTTATATTTACATTGTGTGATCTTATGTTGATATAACATGGAATTACCACCAATAAGTTATAAGAGATTTAGTTTAGGCAAGTTAAGTACCTTGGGCGTGAATTAGAAGGAGTATAGGGTTACCATCGTATTAGAAAGGTCATTGAGGTGGCAACAGATGTGGAAGACCCTATATGCTTATTATATGATATTATATATCAGATTGTGTGTGACGTGCTACTTAAAGTGTGACGTGTAATAGTTTCATTTTCTAAGGGTTGGGAGCCCTTCACTAAGTATGTTATAGCTCATCCCCCTATCTTTTCCCCTTTTTCCCCAAGTTCCTAAAGTGGCAGGTAGAAGTCGGTTCACATAAGCCAAGGTGGAGTCTCCCTTGTTACCCTAGAAGTAGACTTATATGCTTTTGTAGTTAAATTGTGAGCTTAATAATGTATTGTGATGTAATTTAAGTTCTTGAATGCATGTAAGCTAATTGCTAAAGCTATGTAACGCATATTGTCTAGAAGTCGCTCTGTATGGCCATGTGAACTGACCATTTGATTTATCAGTCATCTTATAGCTGGAGTTATTTATTTTCTTTTGGGATGTAAACCCCATTACTCCAGATGTGTAATCCGTTGAGTTGTACTTTTCATTTCTTTTTTATTATTGAACTATATTGTTTAGTATACTCTGGGTGTGTGGCCCGTAGAGTTGTGATCTCCAGTGTGTAGCCGTTGAGTTATGAATATATGTTTGTGTGTTTATCGAATGCAGGGACCTATTGTAATGCTAGAAGCCTGGTTTTAGCCCATTTTTAGGCGAAACTCTGTCCGTTTCACCCCAAATTTTAAGTAGGAATTAAGAAATCGTTGATACTCCTAACCGTAGGGGTTAGGGGGTCATAGATGGTATTAGAGCCAGGTTCTACGACCATAGGCCGCAACCTGAGTCTTTCAATTCATATAGTCGTCTAGAACACTTTGTGATAATGTGACATATGCTATACTCTGTGTGAAAATGTGCCTCATGGCGTGGTCGATTGTGACTTATATGTGGTCCAAGTAGGTCGATTGATTAAAAGGGGCGAGTTATGCATTAGTATAGGAGCTAAATGGCTCCCCATGCCTTGAGGTGGCATTGTGGGTGCTCCATTGGTGTAATGTGTTCCTAATGTAATAATTAACTTGACTGATTGACTGTTATGTGATTTGGTTAAGCCGATCGGATAAATGTGAGTCGTGTGTTAGAATGTGAACCCAATTAACTTATGCATTCTTGTGTGAGCTAAGTGATGGTTTGCATAGTAAATGTTTTATTCATGCGCCTTGATAAGACAATCGAGAATTAAAGCACGTTGATTTAAACTCGAATGATTAGAAACCTTTTCCCAAGCTCATTTTTTGCCCCCACATGCGGATTATTCCTCGGGTCCTACAATGGAGAGAGCAGACATACTTGGAGATGGTAGAGAAGATGCTAAAAATAGATAAGCTATTTTCTGCCTTCGAAATTTAAGATTTTAAAATATTAATGTCCTTATGGCTATTGAGTTCAGTTTTCCTGTACCGAAGGACTTGCATTGCTTTAGTGACAATGGGTGAGTTTAGGTTCACAAGTACATATTCTTATGTGTGTCATGTTGTTGCTTGTGAATGTGTATATGCTAAGATGTGTACATTGATAGAATCATTCGTAATGGACTGGGAGAAGAATGATTGGAGCTCAGTTGCTATGATCGATAATCCTACTAAATGATACCTTCCACTTATGAACTTTGAATTGCCTAAGGAAATTAGGGAATATTTTCGTATGCATGCTTGAAGGTTTGAATGCTAGCGGTAGGACCTTGTTGAACACCATGTAAGTGTACCTGCCACACTCCATCTTTGTCATTGTTACTTGTAGCATGCATTACTTACTTTCTATCACACGGATTGTTATTCGTGATGTGTGGTGACAATGTCTTGGCTAGAATGAATCCTAATACACCTAGAAAGCACAAGGGATAAAGAACTTAGCAGACGTTGGAATTGTACATAGTAAACGACCGCTACTAAGGTGAGTGGCCTATGCGGTGAGACTCCTATGATCACCTATAGGACAGGTGTGCCTCACAAGAACTCAACGCATACCTATAAGACCATTAATGTCGATACTCAAAATGATCATAGCCTGTTGGTCACCAATCTCTCCCAAATTTGGACGAGCTTTAGGGCATACCATTGGCCACAAATGGGATTGCACGCGTGTATACACTTCTAGGTGTTTTCCCTATGTGACAACCCCGTGAGTTTGCATGTCTTAAGAAATGAATATGGCTTCATGTGCTATGTGAGGCCATAGGAGCATCTATAGATAGGATTGTTTTGAGTAGCTGTTGATGTGTTTGTGGTCGAATGCTAAGAGAATGAGTTTCTAATAGTTGGTTGGCTTGAACTTGAATAAACTTATAGCTGTATTAGTCAAGCAAATTGATTTGTGCTGTTAGTTGTGTAAATGCCTCTTGAATCATCATTGACAATATTTCATCAATTCTGTTTTCTCGGGTTATAGTTGGAGTAATTGAGCACGATGTCTGTAATGTGTGACTAGATGACAATAGAGTTACATTTGTATGTATTCACATCTATAGAAGGGTATATCTCATGTGTAAGACAGGTAGCATGCTAATGCATTCAAGGTCATGCCAGCATAAATATAGATACTCACGCCTATTATGAAATGGTCACTTACGCATTATAGGGGTTGGGTCACTGAATAGTTATGTGAATAAACTATTGAGTGCATACGCTTCTTAGTACCTGTTTTGAGCTTGTATAGGATGCAACTGAATTGGGGTTGGGTCTAATATGTGTGGCTTATCGCGCCATAAGATCATTGGGGTGTTACTTGCATTACATGCCTCTATAGCTTGAGTGATCGGATGCGTATATATTTAATACACGACCAGTGACTATCAGAATTTGCATTTGCATGTGCTCATCGCATATCTTATGTTTACTACAGATAACATGCTAGTACCTCGCATTTAGGGGCCAACCTCTATTTGGATACATAACTGCCTATGTGCTTCGTATGAGACGATGGTGTGTAGGTGTATTGGTGGTCATATGTGAGCCTTTACCATATCACCTAGTGTGACACCTCTAACCCCTAGGTTTAGGAGTATTAACAATTTCTTAGATTCCTGCTTAAATTCTGGGGCGAAATGGACAGAGTTCCGCTTAAAAATGGGCTAAAATCAAGCTCATAGCCTTACAATGGGTTCCTGCATTCGATAAATGCACAAACATATATTCATAACTCAATGGCTACACGCCGGAGATCACACCTCTACGGCTCACACACCCGAAGTATGCTAAACAATATAATTCAATAATACAAAGGAAATGAAAAGTACAACTCAATGGATCACACATCCAGAGTGCTGGGGTTTTCGTCCTAAAAGAAAATAAACAACACCAGCTAAAAGACGACTGATAAATCAGATGGTTGGCTCACATTGCCACACAAAGTGACTTCTAGACAACATGCATTACATGGCATCAGTGATTAGCTTGCAGGTACTCGAGAACTTAAATTACATGACAGTACACTACTAACCTCATAAGCTAATGTACAGAACATATAAGTACTTCTAGTGTAGCAAGGTAAACTCGACCTCGGCTTACGTGAACCGACTTCTACTTGTCATCTTAGGGACCTGGGGAAAAAGGGAAAAGATAGGAGGATGAGCTACCGCACGCTCAGTGAATGATTCCCAACCGCCAGAAAACAAAATAGTTGCGCATCATGCTTTAGGTAACACATACACACAATCTGATATGTGTAATATCATATAATAGGCATATAGGGTCTTCCACATCTGTCATCACCTTTATGACCTTTCTAGTACGAGGGTAACCCTATACTCCTAAGTCATACCCAAGGTACCTAACTTGTTTGAGCTAAGTCTCTTATAGCTTATTGGTCGTAATTTCATGTTATATCAACATAAGATCACACAATGTAAGTATGACGTCATATAACACACACAGAGGATTCATTAATAAGCTATCTCAGGCAACAATTCAAGTATTAGAAGTAATAGAACACCTAGTTCACATATAAACACCTAACGTCAAAGAGTTTAAACAAAATAACCAAGTGAGACTTCTTTTTGCAAGTGAGTAGGATTAACGTATGTCGCTTACATCAAGGGGAGTTCTTATAAAACCGTTGTTATACGCTTGGCAGATAATTGAAACTCAATAAAAACTCTATTCAAGAAAACATGCACCTTTTTAAATCTTTACACCAGCATCACTCTCAAATGAGACATTCACATCACATAACACGCATGAAATCATTTTCATAGGCATCGGAATCTCATATCTGTGATGAGTATGGGTAAGGCCTTCACTCACGTTTCATCGTACCGGTGAGATCATCACTCATATTTCATATTATCACCGTCGGAATCTTCTAGGGTTTCCAGTTTTGGGTGTACTCCCTGGGCAACATATTACCCGCATTAGGTTCTTCTAGGGTTCCCACTTCTAGGTCTATCTCCCTTGGTATTAGAATTCTCAGGAACCAGGTATTCTCCGTAATCATTATTCATGTAGCACCATTTTCCTAGCCCAAAATGTTTTAGATGCATTTCACCTCTAAATGCTTCTATATTAAAACTTTCATTGTATTATAAACAATGACATTCTCATTCTCATGAGGCTCAAAGCCTTAATGATCTCATATCGACTCAGAGAGTATAAAACCACTCATTCAGTCATTTGGTAAAATATGCTTAAAACGCGTTAATCTTTGCATACTCATTCACTTCTCAAGACAGGTAATGCAGAAACTCATTTTTAAACGTTAATAGTTGCATTCACGCATGAATGTCTCGATTTCTTTACATTTCAAATGCAACAGTCATTTCACAACACATTTTGTCTCAAAACTCTCATTACATCATGTCAATGGCATTTTCATTCTCATGAAGGCTAAACACCATAATTAGGTCATTCAACTTTTGAAAACATACAACCATTCATCTCGTCACATTATGCTTCTAAATGAGTTAATGGCTACATACACATTCATTTTTCGAAGGAAACGTCATTAAAACTTGCCTTGAAGCTTTACATGCCTACAGCGCATTCATAATTAGTTTTACCTAAAAGTATCCTCGTCAAACGAATGGCCTACAGTCATTACTAATCATATAACCCGACATACTTATCACATCACAGTGGTTTACATTCATGTTTATTAACGCACGCCTTTAAGAATAACACAAATATATATATATATATATATATATATATATAT
>JAKOGI010003900.1:0-5000 GCA_029747015.1 Carnegiea gigantea
TATATATATATATATATATATATATATATATATATATATATATATATATATATATATATATATATCTATATATCTATATATATATATATATATATATATATACACACACACACATATATATATATATATATATATATATATACACACACACACACGCGCATGTACATGGGCGTATACATATACATATTGTTATGATTTTCCACAAGTACATGGTTTATCGTTGTAACGCTAACGGGTGTCGATCCTCAGGGGTGGTTGTGAAATTAGGTTATCAAAAATTTTACACTAAATTAAAACTAGATGCTAGTTAACAAACTCCAAGGTCAGGTTATTCTATATTTATTGGATTATGTAAACAAAATTCATTTTTTTTTGAAATTGTAAACAATGATGTTTGAAAAATAAAGAGAACCAAACTGTAACAAGCTTGAGGACACCAACAGTTAGCTATAATAAGTTGAGGGACTGGGGAGCAGGGGAACACGAAACAAGGGGAAACGAAATGAAACAGAGCAAACGCGGAATTGATAAATTCAAACCAAATTACACGAATTCGAAGGCTAAAATATGAATCTGAAAATCGAAATCGAAAACGAGAAAGCAAATTAAACCCCCAAATTCAAACTCAGATGCCTTAAAACTGAAACTAAAAACCTGAACAAAACCTAAACTCCATACCCCTCCTTTATGTTCTGCTTCAGCCCCCGTTAAAAAGAATAAGCTCTGCTATCTCTCTGTCTCCCGAACGTCACCGTTCTCCCCTGCTTCGACTACCTCATTAGTGCCTTTGTAACTGATGAATGAATGGTGGTGATGATGATGAATTAAATGATCTGGGGAGAGAGGGAGTAACGGATGAGAAGGAAGGCGAGAAGCTCCCAGCTCTGCTTTGGCTTTGGATTCCACTAGTCCGTGAGCCAAGAAGAAGAAGACAGGGATGGGTAATGGTTGGAGATGTTAAAGGAGAATTAATGAAGATGATTGAAAGAGGAGAGAGAGATAAAGTGGGCAGTGGTTATAGCAGTGAAGAAGACAAAGAGCCACGGCGTGAAGTTCCGCTCTGTTCATGGTTCTCTGTTCGGGTTCTAGGCAGGAGGGAATGAAGGACGAAGAAGAAGAGAATGGGGAGGGGGCTGGGCCACGTGACAGAGGCGTGAGGTGATTTAAAGGGAAGCAAGCTGGGCTTGGTCTAGGAAGAAAGAAAGAGAGAAGAGAGAAAGAGATGGGGCTGGGACCAGGGCCTCGGGTTGACCGGCCCAAGGGAAGAGGAAAGGAAAAGAAAAAGGACTAGAAGAAGGAAGCAGCTGGGCTGGTCTAATGGGCGTAGAAAATTGTGCCGAGAGCAAGGAAAGGGGAAAGAAAAAGAAGATGGGCCGCAGTCTACATGAAATAATAGGCCCAAACAGGAAACAAAAAGGGATGAGAGAGAAGAGGGGGGAATGGAGCTGAGTTGTGTATCTGGGCTGAGCATAATAGCCCGGTTGGGCCTGGGAAAGAAAAGAGAGAAGACGGCCTGGGGAAAACATTGGCCCGCAGTGAGCAAGAAGGATACAAGCCTACTGTAAGAGAGAAAAGAGAGCTGCTGATGAGGGAGAGGAGAAATCTGGGCCACTGGGCTAAGAGAGAGAGAAGAGGGAAGAGAGAGAATGGAAGAAGGAAGAGGAAAAGTAGGGCTGGGCTGCTGTATTGATACTATTGGACTCGGTTCTCCTTCTCTTCCATTTTTCCTTGCTTAATCCAATCCTTGAGCTAGTAATTTATTTTTCCAATTTTATTTTCAATTCCTGCAAAATGAACAAAAATATTATTAAAATTCTAATTAACTAATTCGAGCAATTATTAGATAATTTAAGGGTATAAAATGTCAAAATTTCAGGTTGAATAAATACCCCCACACCTAAGTTTTACTTGTCCTCAAGTAAAACAAAACTAAAACTCCTAGAATAAAATAAAATAAAATCCTGACTCACCTTCGTAGGAATCACCGTTGCACTTAACACATGCAACAAGCCCGTTAAACCCCTAGGTTACCCCTAGTAGATGAGAAAGGTCCCGTGAGGGTTTATAGAAGATGTACCCACAAAATCTACAAAAGAAAACATAAATAGAAGCTTGGAAATCTTTTTGGGTTTTGTTTTTCAAAAATTAATATGTACAAAATTGGGGAAAGAAATATACACATTCTAATCAACTAAATCACCTATGTAGCAATAATATTGGCTTGTATATATACAGAATGTACTCAATAGGCTCGCTACCCCATGAATGACATCGAAGCACTAACTTTTCACCCCATTGGACATCAAGACTTGGAATCCATCCCAGTGCTCGAGTGCAAGTGTATCATCATCTTAGGGCTTAAACTTATCAGAATCAAACTCAATCCCACTCGACTGACACAAATTACATTATTGATTTATTAACATAGGAAGCAAGCTTTCCTAGTAGCACTATTGCCTCAAAGGGTAGCACCCAGTGGGACGTACCTCAAAGGATAACGCCCAGTAGGATGTGCCTCAAAGGGTAACGCCCAGTAGCGCATGCCTCAAAGGGGTACTTGTCATTCCAAATTTATTTCATTTCCTTTTTCCCGCATTTTTCCATTCTTTTTCTTCATTTTCATTTTGTTTTTTTTTCCCCCTTGAAATTCAAACACAAACCAAAGTAATCGTGTCAATGACAAGTGGAAGAGCTAATCATGGAAGACTAAGACCTTAAGACAATGAGGATAATATAAATAGGGATTGGAATAATGAACAATTGGGGTTAGAATTAGGGCTAAGAATGACACATCGAGGATGGAGACCTAACATGTACATCAGTTCATATACAAGCTAAAAATCAAAGCATAGGGCATTTAAGTTGATCAGAAAAGTACAAATGCTCCCCACCCCCACACCTAAATCTCACAATGTGCTCATTGGGAGTGAAAAGAAACTGACAAAAGAAAAGAAAAAAGTTTTAAACTAAATTAAAACTAGATGCTATATATATATATATATATATATATATATATATATACACACACACACACACACACACACACACACATACATACATACATACATACATATACATGAACATATATATAGGTGTATATATATATATATGTGTGTGTGCGTGTGTGTGTGTACACACACACACACACACACACACATATATACACACACATATACATATACATATACATATATACACACACACACACACACACACACACATATATATATATATATGCACGCGCACACACACACACACACACACACACACACACACACACACATATATATATATTGTAACACCCCCATCCCCTAGGGTTAGGAGCATTAACGTTTTCTTAAATCCTACTTAAATTCTAGGGCGAAACGGACATAGTTTTGCATAAAAGCTAACTATTTCCCAGACTTAAAGCCTTACATTAAATCCTTGTAATCAATAGAAGCGTAATGAACTCTAAAATATGCTCAACGGCTACACACCGGAGTCCACAATTCTACGGGCCACTCGCCCATAGCACACCAAAACAATAAAGTTCAATAATAAAGAAGAGAAAAAAAGATACAATTCAACGGATGAAACATCCGAAGTACTGGGGTTCTTCCATCCAAAAAATAAACAACTTAAACAAATGGTGACTGACTAATTAGACGATTAGCTCGCATGGCCGTACAGAGCGACTTCTAAACAATACGCATTACATGAACTAGAGTACCTTGTTTATATACATTTATAACTCTAGATTTACATTATATTACATTGTTTAACATGTAATCAACTTCTATATGTGCACACATGATACTTTTTCGAAGTAACGGTAATAACTCGGCATAAGTAAATTGACTTGTACCTGTCACAATGAAAGCTGGGAAAAAGGAAAATAGTAATGGCATGAGCAACTACATGCTCGGTGAGTATTTTCCAACTCCTTAAAACCAAAACAGTTGCAGGCAATAATACCAATAATAGTCACATATCACGCATTCAAGTAATACTATTATCGTATTAAACAGCAGAGAATTCCAAGGGTACTCCGCTAACTCCCAACCATTGGGCTATGTGACACAATGTGTGATTTATGCTTTGACTATCTAGTCACTTATAAGAGATGCTTAAAGACGTGGAATAAAGATTATGCAAGGAACTTTCTTTCATAGAATATGCACATTTGAAAACTTAAATGTTCAGTGCATTACAAGGATATAGCCACACATTACTTAGCTTCTTGAGGCTCATGTTCTTTAAAAAGAAATCTCTTTCGTATTGGCCCTATAATGCCCCTTATGAGCTTTTCGAATCTTATTCAAACTGGCTTCTTAATGGCCCCTGAAATCTTTTTTTTTCCTGAAATACTTAAGATGGCGAAATGCCTACTGCTTTTCTCATTTATTAGAAAAATACTGTTGGCATAAGATCATCAAAATGTGCTGGTTGGGTAAGGTCTATTCTCAATCCCAAGTGAGACTATTGCTCATGCTAAGCTCTTACTCCCGGGGGTGGCAACTAATTGGACCTTTACCCTCGTCAGGGTCTTCTAGGGTTTCCCACTACTAGGACTACTCCCTAGGCTAGGAATTCCCCCGTTCTAGTAGGTTCACTCCCGTCTTATTGTCCTTAAGCACGTTATGTTAGCCATTTAAAGCGTATGACCATAGCGACTAATAGGTTTGCTGTCTCTTACAGTGAAATCATTTATCATACAACTCAATCCTTTTAAAATTCCTTATGCCTAAAAAACTACATTCGTATAGTTAACAATAGGCCATCATTTGCTAATAGTTATGGCTACTTTTGTCTTCAACCACGAAAAACTTTCTTTTTTAAAATTTCACCCTCACACACATGGTAAAGCTTAATGACATGAAGGGGAGGGGCTCACATGTAACACATTTAAACACTTTATAATTCAACTTGGCAGAATCTACCCAATGTGCAACACATGGATTCACAATCCATACGATTGCGGTCAATCACAATCCAGGCTCCCTCTTCACACAACACCG
>JAKOGI010003900.1:10000-22500 GCA_029747015.1 Carnegiea gigantea
CACAAACATTCTAGAGTGGATAGTCCAGAATGTCCCCTATGCTATGCCTTTTGAATCAGGGGGATCAGATGTGAATTGAGCAAGTTATAGTCATTTTACTGGAGGCTATCCAAGCAGCAGTGGTCAAGGATAGTTTGTAGGTTTTAAGGTCCTTGACTTGGTAAACGCAGAAATTTGAGGAAACTCTATACATAATGGTTGTACAGGAAGAACTGAACTTTTTGGGAAGGGTGGAATCACTAAATTATGACATAGGGAACTTGAGTTATGGTCGCTAGAAGTCGAGTCTGTTTTATGACCTGTACTTGAAATAAAAGGGGTTACAAAATTAATTCCCTAAGACGGTCTAAAAATCATAAAAAAATTATTCTAAGTGAGAAACAGACTAAAAACATGTCTCGCATTAATTAAAGGCTGAGAACAAATATTTTCTTGGTCCAGGTGCGGGCTAGCAGGCCTACGCTCGGGAAACCAAGCCTATAATTTGTCCGTATTCTAGGTAACAATCGTGCCTTAGCCCTTCCCCGAAGTCGTTTAAAAAATGTGTGTGATGAACATGGTAAGGGTTGCCTTTTTAATGATTGTTTTATGTGTAATTATGGACTGCACTGCCTGAATGTTGAATGAATTAATTGAGTGGCTTAGGTCGAGTCATCTTGCTATGTTAGGAAACGTGGGCATTGAGTTGATGGTGTTGTAAAGATAGACATATATTCATTGTGGAAAGTTATTTCACGTGGTGTGATTTATGTGCATGCATATAGTATATAGGCTGTTTAAATGTATTTGGTGTTGATGTTTGGAGAATTTTTCCAAGTGAATGTGAGATAAAAATATTTTGTGTGACATGTGTCAAAGTGTTATGCTAAGTTAGTGAGTGCATGGGTTACTAGACTGATTGTGTTGTGAAAATAATGTGGATCTGTTTCGGGACTAGAGTGGGTTAGATTAGGATGGGTATGTTGTTTAAAGATTAAGGTTAACTATGAATATGTACGTAACTAGCTAAATGGGTGAGACTGGAAGGTTATGGTTAGCGTTAACGGTCTAAGTTGACGGTAAGGCCATGATATGGTTAGCGGTAACCGCCCAAGCTGACCGTAGGCAATGATATGGTTAGTGGTAACCGTTCAAGCTAACAGTAGGCCATGATATGGTTAGCGGTAATCGTTCGAATTGATAGTAGGCCATAATGTGGTTATCGATAACCGTCCGAATTAACAGTAGGCCATGATGTGGTTAACGGTAACCATTTATATTGATGGTAGGCCAGGTTATGGTTAAGCGGCTGCATTAAACCCAAGTGCAGGCCATGAGGCCCAGTGGGTTCGCTCACCCTTAACAAGCTGAAAGTTATAAAAGGGATTTGGTATGGATTCGTGCGTCACTAGGAATATATAAGTGCGGTCTGTTGCATCAACTGAGGACGAATGAGTGTGGCCTGGTTGTCTTCCCTACCCTCAAAATATTTTAAAAATGAATTTGTGTCCGTACTTTGACTATTAGGGGTGATTGTTATTGAGTTTATCTCATTCTTATAAAATGTTTTGTTTTCAGGTGTAATGCACGAGCATGGGGATGGTAGTTCAAATTAATGCGAGGCTGCGAAATAAAATTCAGTGGAGTCCATTTGGTTTATATTTGGACTTATGTAAGGATTGTGATTCAAATTACGCTTTGTTATATTATTGAAAGACTCAGATTGATGTTATGAACTGAGGAGATAGTTGTATTAAAGCTTATTTGATACTAAGCCTGGTATTTCCAAGAAGAAAATACGACGGTAACACCCCACCTAGGTTTTTCGCTGCCACGTAGATTAATAATGGTAATAAAGAAAGGAATTACAAATTCAGGGTGTTACAAAGCAGTATCAGGGCTTAGGTTAATTGACCTGAAGGCTCTCCCAAAAAATTATAATCAGGAATAAGAATTGTAAACTAAAACTTGTAGAGCTAAGGACTACTCGGGGAATGAGTGTAGTAAGCGGCAGGGGTTGCATACATGTGCATATAGTATTAAATAAATGCATGTTATTGTGAGGATACATGTTTTATGTGCAGTTACTCTATATAGGGATGGAAGGTACCCAACACTGTCAATATGTGAGGGGCAATTGCCTTCATGAGTAGTTTGTTAAGAGGCTAGGTCTGGCTATGTGGAAGCATGTCCGACAGGTAAGGAGGATGATAATTAGGTATGTGGAGGTTGTACCCAATAGCTGCCTGAGGTTCGAGGAGAACCAAACCTTCCTCCTCCTTTTAACACTTAAGGGAGACCTAAGGTAGCGGTGCAGGGTCGACGAGTTGCACCCCAGGGCTCGGGAGGTTCGCCTATGGGGGAGGTGTTATTGTTGTGACTGGCAACCCATGGGAATGAGAGTGACTGAGTTGGTGGATTACTTAAGAGAGAAGGGCCCCTATAACCCACCCCCTTCACCCCCCGCTAGCCAGGGGATCACCCCCCTGAGGATGAGACATTTGAGGAAGACCCCATTAAGGGTGAGGAAGAACATATGGAACAGGAGGACCTTGAGGAAAATCTTAGCAAAAATAAGGAAGATCCCGTAGGAAGGGAAGACCCAGAGAAGGACCCCGAGGAGGAACTTATAGAGGAAGAGAATCCCGACGAGGACCCAATAGAGGAAGAAGACCCTGAGAAAGAGCCTCTGGAGGATGAGGAACCCCTATAAGGTGAGAACCCGGGAGAGGAACAACCGGTAGAGGCAGATTTGGAGGAAGACCTAGTTGAGAAGCAACCCGAGCCTGAGGTTACCCACTGGACGCAGGCCAGATGTGCACAAATATGTCAGGGGTGCCTGCCCAATAGACGCCCCTAACCAGTAGAAGCTAGTGGCTGACAAAGTGTTTTGCTTTCTAGGACTATGTTGGTTAGTTGTTTTCTGTTCTTTTGCTAAGCCGCTCTGGGCTAATAGGGTTATGCAGCATTTCTATAATGAACAGTATGGAATGGTTATGGTTTAATGCAACTGAATCTTTTGAGTTACCTGGATGCCAATGTTCGTTATTTGTGAATGATATGAACTATGTGAATGTGTTGCCAATATGATGTGTATAAAGCATGTGGAGAAGTGGCTGGACCACATGAATGTGATAAGTGTATATGACTAAAAAATCCATGTCAAACTTAGCATGATAGAGTAGCATATGATATCTTACTGAACCATAGTAGTACGTGTATCGTGAACTATTAGAAGAGAAACCAAACTCGACTTACTTCGTAAATAGGATGGCGAGGAACAACGATGAGTCTCAGACCGGATCCTACCTCGTTGCAAGGACCCTCGTGAACCCAAAAATTCATTTTTTTAAAACTATGGTGTTGGCGTATACTATTGGAGTTTCAAGGACGAAACTTCTTTAAGGGGGTAGTATGTAAAACCTCATAAATTCATGTTTTTAAAACTATGGTACTGGCGTACACTATTGGAGTTTGAGGACGAAACTTCCTTAAAGGGGGTAGTATGTAAAACCCCAAAAATTCATTTTTTTAAAACTATGCTGTTGGCATACACTATTGAAGTTTCGAGGATGAAACTTCCTTAAGGGGGGTAGTATGTAAAACCCCAGAAATTCATTTTTAAAACTATGGTGTTGGCGTACACTATTGAAGTTTCGAGGACGAAACTTCCTTAAGGGGATAGTATGTGAAACCTCGAAAATTTATTTCAGGATGAGTGATACTTAACATGGACCGACCTAGGCCTTAGGACTTAAATAAATTCAAGTCAACCTAAAACTTTTTGAGCGTTATATTTTACACGCTTTACTTCAGGAAGGAAGAAGGTCTAATTTGTGTTTTGTTTTCCTTTTATTTTAGGAAAATATATATTTTGAATAACTCCTCCTTAGTTTTGTTTTTCCAGAAACAAAAAAGAGAGAGAGAAGGGTTATTTTTGAATAACTCTTTTTCCCTCCCAAAACACCTAACCCTAGTTCCCCTCCCCCTTTTCTTTTTTGAGTAGCCGCCCCCATATTCTATCTCTCTCTGTCTCCCCCTCTCTCTATTCCCCTCACCGTGCGCCGCCCCATTAGCCGGCTCCTACCGGCACCCTCCTCGTGCCAACGCCTCCGACTGCTCCTCCTCTCTCGTGGCGAGTAATAGATACACCATACACACTAATGCATAGCCCTAGCGTCATGCATCATTTTGCCCTTCAAGATTGAAACCTCCTCTTTGTTTCCTTTATAAATTTTGGATTCAAGGATTCAAATTACTGATTTTTGTTGTGGGTTTACAAAATTTCAGATTTGAATTCCATAGAGGGTGACATTTGAAGACATTCCTTTGAGGAACCACATCAAGGTGAGTGCATAGCGGTGTTTTACAATTCTCTCATTGAAATTTTATGTTTTTCCCAGACTTGGATGGCTTAAGAGGGGAAATATATAATCCTTAGGGTGAATATTCAAAATTATGAAAGGTTATATGATGAAATTAGGGTTTAAAGATCACATCGTGGTAGGCAGAATTGAAACAGCACACCACTGATCCAGATCAGAACGGGGACGTGACTTTGAAACTTTACCCCAATTGTTATACAAGTCTAAAAATCATGAACATATTCGAGTGGCTAGACCAAAATGTCTCCTATAGTACACCTTTTGAATCAGGGGAATCGGATGTGAATCGAGCAAGTTATGTTCATTTTGCTAGAGGCTGTCCAAGCCGGGGCGGTCAAGGATAGTTTGTACATTTTATGGTTCTTGACTAAGTAAATGCAGGAATTTAAGGAAACTCCAAACATAACAGCTGTAGATGAGGAATGTCCTTTATGGGAAGGGTAGAATTGCTAAATTTTGACATCGAAAACTCAAGTTATGGTCACTAAAAGTTGAGTCTGCTTTCTGACCTGTAATGGAAATAATAGGGGTTACGAAATTAATTCCCTAAGACAGTCTAAACATCATAGAAAAATTATTCTAAGCAGGGAACGACTAAAAACATGTCTCGCATCGATTAAAGGTTGAGAACAAATTTTTTCTTAGTCCAAGTGCGGATAGTAGGCCTATGCTAGGGAAAGTAAGCCCGTAATTTGTACGGATTCCATGTAACAATCATGCCCTAACCCTTCCCCGAAGTCGTTTGAAAAATGTGTGCGATGAACGTGATAAGGGCTACCCTTTTAATGATTGTTTTATGTATAATTATGGATTGTACTGACTGAACATTGAATGAATTAATTTAGTGGCTTGGGTCGAGTAATTGATGAACCTCTATTTTGTCCCATTTTTAGCCCCTATTTGACCCATTTTCTCCCCTGTTATCACATTTAATTGTGTTAAGGAATGGTCAAATCCGCCTCCTTTTGCATACTTTTTACTTATACAGCATCTTTCGATATTTTTCAGGAACTTTATTGAAGAAACGGAAAAATGAACAATATTTAGCAGAAAGGAGTGCCAAGAAGGCGAGAAAAGCATCGCACGGGAGTCCTGGGGAATCGAACACACGCGACAGGGCCGAACCACGAAGACCCGGCCAAGCCAAGCCGGCCGCCACATGGCACGGCCGTGCCACGTGGTCGGTTCCTCAAGCTTGCTTTGGCGTTTTCCAGAATTTTGGCACGGTGGTGCCATGCCTCGGGGCACGACCGTGCCACCCCCGTTCCGCGACGCGACTTAAATTTGCCTTCGGAGTTATTTTGTGGGTATCCTCAATTTTATGTTTAGTTTTTCTCTAAAAACTCTCTTGAGACGATTCTTAGGTTTATTTCAAGGTTTAAGTTTTTATACTCTTGAATCACGCTATTGGATTGAAGTTTATTCTATCGTTAATTCATTCGATTAATTCCAGGTTCTTGCTTCTAGTTCTCTCTCCTCTTGTTCTTAATTATTTAGGGTTTGGTTGTGATGTTTATTGAATTGAATATTGTGATTGTTGTGTTAAACATGATTGTAGGCTAAATCCTTCAACTTAGGGTGGGATTGACGCCAAATATGTGTAGTTGAATCTTGTACTGGCCCAATCCCTGCTCCCCCATTGTTTTGTGATTATGAATTCTACTATGCACGTCACATGCTCGATGAAATGCTCGAAAGAACATTCATCCTTTTTATTTGGGGTTTAGGGGAGCGTTGAGAGACGAAACCTTTACTTAGTGCGCCTTAGTAGACGATTAGGGTTTTAACATGAAAATAGTTAGGATTCTAATTGGGATTTGAAATTGTAGATCTTGTAATCCTTTGACTCTTAGTCCTATGAAAATAGACGACTATAGTTTTAGGATTAGTCTTCGGGCCTTGAGAGAGGGAGGAGATGGGCTTAATTGATAATTTATCCATTCGTGATGCATACCTGGGGGATGTTTGGTAGGACTAGTAATTGATTCGCTAGCATATTTGTGCTGTTAATTCCAACCTGAGTGTTTTCTATTCTGTTGTTTATTCCGCTTTTTTTAGTCGCTATCGTTTCTCCTAGTTTAGTCTCCAACCCACGAGTTTGATTGCCTAGCTTGAGTGGTCTAATTAATTATGGTAGTTAAAGCCAAGTTCCCTGTGGATTCGACCCGTACTTGCCGGTTGCTAGCTACAGCTACGCCGTGCACTTACGGTAATTGAAAGGATAACAAGTTTTTGGCGCCGTTGCTGGGGAACTTGTGCCCTTCAATATTAGAATCGGTTAGCGGACTCTAGACTAGGCTTTTTCTTTTCCTGTTTATCTCCTCCTTGTTTCCCCCTCCCCCATTTGTGCTTGAAATTGTTTACGCCCTGGTAGTGTTGCTTTTGTATGCACAGGCGTAGCCAAAGGGATCAACCACTTGCTCCTTTTGACCCAGAAATCGAAGCCACCGCCCGAAGGCAAAGCGGTGCAAGAAAGAGGCACCAAGCACGAGTCATAATGGCTGAGCAAGATCATCGAGTGCTGCGAGATTATGCCCTCCCTCAAGCATCGGGCATAACTTCCTTCCATCGTTAGCCCCGCTGTCAAGGCTAACAATTTCGAGCTCAGCCTCGCACTCATTACTTTTGTGGAGATGGAGCAATTTGGCAGGCATTCCTCGGAAAACCCTAATGTGCACCTTCGCAGATTCCTTGCGAAGTGTGACACCATCAAGCTGAACGGGGTGTCCACCGACGCAATCTGCTTGTGGCTCTTTCCCTTCTCACTACGGGATAGAGCCAGCGACTGGCTGCAGAACGAGGAGCGCAACTCGTTCACCACTTGGGAAGTACTCTCCAAGGCGTTCCTCAGCAAGTACTTTCCACCTGGCAAGACTGCCAAGCTGAGGATGGACATCACCTCCTTCACCCAACAGGATGGTGAGTCGCTTTACGAAGCATGGGAGAGGTTCAAGGACCTCCAGCGCCAGTGCCCCCACCACGGAGTTCCTGACTGGCTACTAGTCCCAACCTTCTACAATGGATTGGAGCGATCAGTGAAGATCTCGGTTGACGCCGCAGCAGGGGGTGCTTTAATGGGCAAGTCGATTGAAGCGGCAAAGGCATTGTTAGAAGAGATGGCTTCCAACAACTATCACTGGGCAAGCGAGAGGGCCGCCCCCAAGAGAGGCGGTGGCAGACATGAGATAGACGCTGTGACACTCCTGGCGAGCAGGGTGGATGCCCTTACACAGCCGCTGGATAAGGTGGCTACCCCTTTGACTACTCCCGCGGGGCCATCCATGGGGACCCATGCATACTGCGAGGCGTGTGGCATCCAGGGACACACCTTCATTGAGTATTACAATGCTCCCTCCAGCATTAAACATGTCAATGCTTATCACACCTATACCCCACCTCCTCAAAATAACCCCCATCCCACCAACTACAACCAGGGTTGGAAGAGCCAAACGGACCCTCTCTACAAAAATCCCAACCCTCACCCCCAGAACTCCATCCAGCCACCTGGTTTCTACAATCGAGCTGCTTACACTCTACCCCCTCTACCTCCTGAACCTACATCTCACCTGGAGAGTCTTATGGAGCGCTTTATAGTGACCCAAACCATAACCAATGAGACTCTTAAGGAGTCAATCCATCTGCTGACCTTCAGGGTAGATGCCATGGCCACCCATCAGAAAACGATGGACATGTAGATTGCTCAGATTGCCCAGCAGGTGAACCACTTCTCCCGGCCTTAGGGGCAACTTCCAAGCCAGCCTGAAGTTAACCCTCGCCATCACCTCAATGCCATCTCCACGATGGAAGAGGGGTTAGAGGAGAGCCCAGTGATGGTTCTTCAGGAGGTAGTTCCCGTTCCTGATTCTGTAGGAATGGAGGGGCAAGCGCGAAAAGAGACTCGGAGATCTTCTGAGGGTACTAGGCCTCCACCTCCTACTCGCACCTACCAGCCCCCAGTGCCCCACCCTCAGCGACTGGCGTGGTCCAAGCTATCCCATCTTGAACCTAGATTCGCGCGTTTCTTGGAGACCTTGCGCCGAATCTATGTCGGTAGCCCCCTCCTGGAAGCTCTCAAGAATGCTCCCACGCACTTTAAGTTTTTAAGAGAGCTCCTATCCCAGAAGGGTGACCCTAGGGACGCTTCAGTGGCCCCCATTAGCGGATCCTGCAACTTGCTCCTACCGTGACAGTCCCCATCAAAACTGCAGGATCATGGCAGTTTCTCTATCACATGCTGCATAGGGGATATGCAGATCGAGAGAGCCCTTTGCGATCTGGGCCCCAGTGTAAACCTCATGCCGCTTTCTCTCTGTAAGAAGCTGCAACTGCGAGACCTTACACCCACCAGCATAACTATTCAGCTAGCAGACAGCTCCACCAAGCAGCCTGTGGGCATTCTGGAGGATGTCCCGATCTAGGTGGGCAAGTTCCTGGTCCCCTGTGACTTTATTGTCCTCGACATGGATGAGGATTTCCCTGCCCCACTCATCTTAGGTCGCCCATTGCTTGCGACCGCAGGGGCGGTGCTCGACGTGCAGACAGGCACCATGTCCTTCACCATTTGTGGTGAGCGCGTGGACTTCCATTTCCCTCCACCCACACCACCTCTCACGCCTGGTGCCCACCCCACACCTTCCGCCCCCACTCCCTCTCCTCTCTCACCTGTCCTGGGAATGGCGATCACTGATTGGGGTGGCAGATCCCATCTGCGGCCGCCTGTTCTACCTCCTCCACATCCACCGCCTCCTGCTGCTATGGGCGGGCCTCCTTGGTCGACGCTGATGCCTGACTTCTGCCATGGGGAGGTGTTGGCTGCATTGCCCTTCACCACTTTCCCTGCCGCACCTCCCTCCATCTCGCTCACGTCGTCCTCCTGAGGTAAGGGTCAAGCTTAGGACCTAAACCAAGCGCTTCTTGGGAGGCAACCCAAGGTATTTCTTTCTTTCCCTATCCCAAAAAAAAAAAAAAACGTGTGTCACTCCCCCCTCTTCCCAACGCCCCCTACCCTTATCCTTTTTCTGCGTCCCTTTTCATTGCGGACAATGAACATCTCAAGCATGGGGGGGTGAGCTTGTCGCTCTTTGGGTAAAATTGCGGGGTTAGGGCGATTGATATAGATAGGACCACATATAGTTGCACTAGGATGTTTTTACCTTTTGATCATTAGAGCATGTAGTTTAGCACATATAGGGCTAGATTTTGCATCGCAAAAGGAGAAATGATCAAGTCGGGCGTATTTGTGAAAAGCCCTCTTGTGATGAGATTGAAAGGGGTGATGATTGATTGATTCATCATGTTGGGTTGTGTGTTGAGGCATGACTTGTCTTGGTGTGAGTCTTTGTGCAAATTGTGTTTGTCTTTGTCATCCGTAGTCTCTTTGCCCTGTCTTGCATGCTAACTACCCCTGAGATTCATGTGGTTTGACTTGATTGACCTTGATGAATGGACATACCTTGGAGTAAGTCACTTGACTGTGGTAGATTTACCTATGAGATTCTTGAGCCTAATGACTATTCATTACATATAGTCTCTACTTTCTTTCATGTGTGACTCCTCCATAATGCATGTCTAGAACTTGGTCTTGTTCTCCTTGACACTGCATTTAGCAATTGCATGTGTTGACATGATTGAGGCAATTTTTGTTCACGTAGCCACATTAGCCAGAAAGCCACTCGTTATTGCATGATTACCCCTTGGTAGCCCTTTTGTGCCTTTCCCCCTATTGTTGTTGTTGCACCATATCAATTACACACTTGACCTATGCATATTTCCTTCACTCTTGTCAAGGTCTGGTGGGGCGACACTTCCACAATGTAGTGGGTATATTTGGGGCATTTGATTATTCATAGCGGGTATAATACTAGTGGCTTGTTTTGGGGTAAATTGCGAAATGATTTTTGTACTTCCAACCCTATCCAATGTGCATACTTTTTGCTTCTCCAAAAAAAAAGGCAACCACAAAAAAAAAACAAAAAAAAAAAGAAAAAAAAGAGAAGTTACAGATAAAAGGGGTAGCGTGGAAGCTTTTTGCAATAAGCTTGTTTGGTTCCTCTTTTGAGGTTTTTGCGAGATTTGTTACTCGATTCGCAAGTGCGTGTGAGGTTGTAATCTTAGTGTTGATTGTGGAAGTGTTCTTGCTCCCTAGTCTTTAGCTAATGGCTCCACTTTTCCTAAATTATTCCACTTTGCACCCTTGACCTTAGCCCCATTACATCCTTATCGCAAGTCCTCTTGATTGACACATTGCATATTGCATTCCCGCGGTGGAGAGTAGAGAACGTTACCAAGCATTTGGTAGTTTGCCTAATTGGTTGGAGTATTGAGCGTGCCCTCGTTACATACTTCAAACACATTGAGGGGAGTGTTCTACTTTGCCCTAAAGCGAGGTCCTACTAGTCTTGCTTACTCACCATTTGTTGAGGAAGGTCATGTCCTACTATGTTTTTCAATATTGGGGTGTGTGGTGTGTTTCATTTAGGCAAGGTGATTCACGGATGACATTGCATACGTTCTTATTGAGATGATCTTGTACACCTTGACTCGACCACCTTTAATGTATGATTAGCGTGACTCATCGATTCACCATTCTTTTCCTTGAAGAGGGTGTGTTTAGAGGTCCACCATCCTACCTGATCTTTCATAGTGTAGTCTTGCTTGGGGACAAGCAAGAGATAAGCATGGGGGCGTGATGAACCTCTATTTTGTCTCATTTTTAGCCCCTATTTGACCCATTTCTTCCCCCATTATCACGTTTAATTGTGTTAAGGAAGGGTCAAATCGGTCTCCTTTGGCATACTTTTCACTTATATAGCATCTTTCGATATTTTTCAGGAACTTTATTGAAGAAACAAAAAGATGAACAATATTTAGCAGAAAGGAGTGCCAAGAAGGCGAGAAAAGCTGCTAAAAAGCGTCGCACGGAAGTCCCGGAGAATCGAACACACGCGACAGGGCCGAACCACGAAGACCCAACCAAGCCAAGCCGGCCGCCACGTGGCACGGCCTGACCGTGCCACATGGCATGGTGTCGCCGTGCCACGTGGCCGGTTACGCAAGATGGCTTTGGCGTTTTCCAGAATTTTGGCACGGTGGTGCCGTGCCTCGAGGCACGACCGTGCCACCCCCTTTCCGCGATGCGACTTAAATTTGCCTTCGGGGTTATTTTGTGGGCATCCTGAGTTTTATGTTTAGTTTTTCCTCTCAAAAACTTTTTCTAGGCGATTCTTAGGTTTATTTCAAGGTTTAAGTTTTTATACTCTTGAATCACGCTATTGGATTGAAGTTTACTCTATTGTTAATTCATTCGATTAATTCCAGGTTCTTGCTTCTAGTTCTCTCTCCTCTTGTTCCTAATTATTTAGGGTTTGGTTGTGATGTTTATTGAATTGAATATTGCAATTGTTGTGTTAAACATGATTGTAGGCTAAATCCTTCAACTTAGGTTGGGATTGACGCCGAATATGTGTAGTTGAATCTTGTACTGGCCCAATCCCTACTCCCCCATTGTTTTGTGATTATGAATTCTACTATGCACGCCACATGCTCGATGAAATGCTCGAAAAAACATTCATCCTTTTTATTTGGGGTTTAGGGGAGTGTTGAGAGACGAAACCTTTACCTAGTGCGCCTTAGTAGACGATTAGGGTTTTAACATGAAAATAGTTAGGATTCTAATTGGGATTTGAAATTGTAGATCTTGTAATCCTTCGACTCTTAGTCCCATGAAAATAGGCGACTATAATTTTAGGATTAGTCTTCGGCCCTTGAGAGAGGGAGGAGATGGGCTTAATTGATAATTTATCCATTCGTGATGCATGCCTAGGAGATGTTTGGTAGGGCTAGTAATTGATTTGCTAGCATATTTGTGCTGTTAATTCCAACCTGAGTGTTTTCTATTCTGCTGTTTATTCCCCTTTTTTTAGTCGCCATCGTTTCTCCTAGTTTAGTCTCCAACCCACAAGTTTGATTGCCTAGCTTGAGTGGTCTAATTAATTCTGGTAGTTGAAGCCAAGTTCCCTGTGGATTCGACTCGTACTTACCGGTTGCTAGCTACAGCTACGCCGTGCACTTGCGGTAATTAAAACGATAACAGTAATCTTGCTACGTCAGGAAACGTGGTCTTTAAGCTGATGGTGT
>JAKOGI010003900.1:27500-38929 GCA_029747015.1 Carnegiea gigantea
TTCGTGCCGGCGAAGAGCGAAAGAGAGAGATCGAGTGAGATCAAACGGCTCAGAGGGTTAGGGTGTCAAACCTCCAACACCACCATCGCAGCCCACGCCACCACCACCGTTCCCACTACTAGTGGTGGGCTTGAATTTGACGAGAACCAGACCAAACGAGGGTTGGAGATAGGCAGAACGGGGCAGCAGTAGCAACCAGTAAGCGGGGAAGCAAAAGGGGCGAGCCAAATTCCATGCATGCCAACCGAACCAAACCCTATGTTAGTTTACTAGCTTGGAGTCGAGGTAAGTGTTTCTTGCCTCCTAAGTATTAGTAGTTTTGAAATCGTTTTAACCCTTAAGCTGCGATGCATGTCAGTTTAGGTTTAGTCAGATTAACTGAAATTATGCATGTCCTGTTTCAGCTGAATTTAGTTTAAATCGATCCATGTCAAGTTTAGTTAGTTCACGCCCGAAAGTAGCTTCGAAATGAAGTATGCATGTTTAGAATCGATTCAAGTATATTTAGTTAATACATGCCTAAAAAGTAGCTTTGAAATGAATTATGCATTTTAGAATCAATTCAAGTATATTTAGTTAATGTATGCCTGAAAAATAGCTTCGAAATGAAATATGTCTGTTTAGATTAGATACATGTACGCTTAGTTAATTCATGTTCGCTTAATAACTTCGAAGTGAAATATGAGTGTTTAGAATCGATATATGTATGCTTAGTTAATTTACGTTCGTTTAATAACTTCGAAGTGAAATATGAATGTTTAGAATCGATGCATGTACACTTAGTTAATTCATGCTCGATTAATAGCTTCGAAATGAAATGAGAATGCTTAGAATCGATACTTGTGTGATTAGTTAGTTTATACCTGAATCGTGATTTCGAAATAATAAATGAACACCTCAAATGCGATAAGATTCATGTTTGATTAGTTTAGTTGGTTTGTTAAGAGTTATTTCAAGTTAAGGCCTTGTAGACATATACGTAAATGTGGCTATATATATATATGTATGCTTGTGGTAACGCACCGCTGGATGGTGCTGCTTGCCTAGGTAAGTGCATAAACCCTATTACATGTCTCTTTATAGGTTTTCATGGCAATATGTTATGATTATCGAATTGAAAACCGAGATGGTAGTTGGACGATTTGAGGTAGAACTATGAGTTGTTCGAGGTTTCTTATGGTCGGTTGTTATGTGAGAAGGGAGCCTAAGTTGTGAATCAACCGCAATCATATGGATTGCGAGGCCATGTGTGCCTTATGTTGAGATTGATTGATTATGAAGTGTTATGAATATGCCATGTGTGAAATCCTTCCCTCTTGAAATTGTTAAATGATTCTATATGAATGATTTGCAAACTTAGTGATCTTTAAAAGGGCAACTGAAGGAGTTTTATTACAAAACTTAGTTTGAGTTATATGCTAGCTAAGTGCTTTAAGTTTCGAATGAGTTTTTAAAAGGGTTTCTAAGTTGAAAATGAAAGAACCATAACCAATGGTAGGGTTATGGGTTATTTTGCTAGATAAGCATATATATGAATAAGCATAAGTATGCATATGTGTAAGTAATTATGTTTATGTTTATGTGTACGTTGAGGAGCTACTCTAGAAACTTTAAGCTTAAGTCTGAGAGATAGGGATGGTGGCTTGGTCTCCTGCTTGACATAACATAAGCTATGTTAAGATGACTCAGGGATGGTGGTTTGAATCCCACCCGAAGTCTCAGTATGTAAGTTATGTCTCTGCATAGTATAATGTCTGTCCGGATAGGCATATGTTGCCACTCAAGTTTGGCCAGCTCGAGATGGCAGTAACAAAGTACCTCTAAGAGTGTAGTCTCCTCACTTATATGATCAAATCGTTATGTATGTTTCTTTTAATAAACGATGATCTTACGCCAAGAGTAATTTCCTATTAAGTAAGAAAAGTAGTCGGCGCTTTGTCTTTTTAAGTATCTCAGAAAGAAAGTTTTTAAGGGTCATTATGACCGATATGAAAGAGATTCTTTTAAGAATATGATCCTCAAGAGGCTAAGAGAAGAAGTGTTTTCAGTAAAAAGAAAGAAAGCTTCCTGTGCATAACTTGTACATATCATACGAATGAGATCTAAGTAAAGTACGCTGATGAAAATAAACCATTATGTGCATATTCCAAGTATAACTTATGAATGAGATCCTACGTGAAATACGATTATGAAAAAGAAAGCCTTATGAGTATAATCCATGCATACCCTATGAATGAGATTTGAATGAGACTTGAAATGTGTGCGTCTTATGCATATCATATGAATGAAATGCCAAGAAAAGCATGATTATGAAAAGAGATAGCCTTATGTGCGCATCATATGAATGAGGTTTCATGCATAGTTTGAATGGAATGCTAAGTGGTTATGTTTATGAATAAAAAAAGATCCCTATGCTTAATCTATGAAAGAAAGTTCTATGCTTAGCCCTCGCTGCTTGCTTATGTGTTTAAGTGCTTATTAGTAAAGAAGTTTGGTCATTTAGGGACCTAGAAATGAGTTTGGGTGCCTAGAATGAGGTTCATGGGTAACGAACCGTCCTTGGAGACTATAATTGCCTAATATGATAGTAAAGTATGAATACGTGATATATGACTATTAAAGATATTACTGCCTACAACGGTTTTGGTTTTAAGAGGGTCAGGGGACACTCACTGAGTGTATGGTTGCTCATCCCATTACTCTTTCCCCTTTTCCCCCAGGTTTGCATCATGACAAGTAGAAGCCAAGTGACTTATGCCAAGATGGACTCTATTCTTGCTGGCAAGGTGTCGTGTGTGCCCATTTGAAGGCGATTTTACGTGTTTAATATCGTCATGTAATGTATTCCTAGAATTGTAAACGTTTGTAAACTAGTATTCCAGTTCAGGTAGTGTATTCAGTTTAGGAGTCGCTCTATACGGCCATGTATGCCAACCATCTTATTAGTCAGTTGTCTTTTTAGTCGAAATCAGCTACGGTTTAGGATGTAAACGCTAGTACTCTGGTTGTGTGAACCGTTGAGTTATATCTTTCACTTTTCCTATATTAATGAACCATTTTATTTGATGTACTCTTAGCGAGTTGTTCGTTGAATTATGAACTCCAGCATGTTGCCATTAAGCTTCTTTTAAAATGTTTTACGCTTCCGTTGATCTGTAGGGGTTTATTGTCAGGCTATTAGCCTGGAAACGGTCAGTTTTTAGGAGAAACTCTATCCGTTTCACCTGGAAATTTAAATAGAAAGTTAAGAAAACGTAACACTCGTAGTTCTAGGGCTGGGGGTGTTGCAATGATGGTATCAGAGCATGGTCCTGTGACCATAGGCCGCAACCTGAGTTTTGTATCTCACATAGTTACCTTGGAATGCATTTACGATGACGTGATACCTGCCTGTCTTGTGTGCAAATGTGAGTTTTATGTGAATGTTAGCGCATTTACCTAATTAGGTGCGACTTGAGTGAGCTCATTGGCCAAGTGAATGAACAAATTGCTCAGAGTATAAGCCGAATGACTTGTGTTCTCGTAGATGAGCTAAGTGTTAGCTCAATCAAAGTTGTTTTGCTTATATGCCTTGGTGATTTTAATCGAAAGTTTAAAGAACATATGATTTGAATTCGAATGATTAGAAAAGCCTTAACTCTAAGCTCATCTTTGCCCTAGAAGTACGATTTGCTCCTCGGGCCCCATAATGGAGTAAGCAGACGTACTCGAAGGTTGGTGGAGAGAGAGCTGGAAGTAGTTCGCCATCCTATTATTAAAAACAAAGAGATTCGAAATAGATCAGCTATTTTTCATCCTTTGAAACTCAAGATTTTGAGATGTTAATGCTGTTTTAACTGTTGAGCCAAGTTTATCTTACACCAAAGGATTAGCTTTCCGTTCCTGATGATGAGGGAGTTTAGATTCACAAATACGCGCCCTTATGTGTATCAAATGTTGCTTGTAAATGTGAATGTGCTAAGATGTGTACGTCGATAGAATCTTTCGTAATGGGCTAGGAAAGGAATGATAGGAAATCAGTTGCTACAATTGATAGTCCTACTAAATGGTACCTTGCTGTTATGAATTTTGAATTGCCTAAGTGAAATTAGGGACATTTCCGCATGTATGCTTGAAAAACTAAATGCTAGTGGTAGGATCTCGTTAAACATTGTATAAGTGTACCTACTATTCCCCTTTCTCACCATTGTTGCCTAAACCGTGCATTATTGGCATTCTAATATACGGATTGTAATTCATGAATGGGGTAACGATGTTTTGGCTCGAACGAACCCTAATACACCTAGAAAGTGACAGGGAGGAAGAACCTAGCAGACTTCGGAATTGCACATAGTAAATGATCCCTACTAAGGTAAGCGACCTACAGTGAGACTCCTATGATCACCTGTGGGATGGATGTACCTCATAAGACCTCAACCTATAAGACCATTAATGTCAACCATACTCAAACAACCCTAGCAGTTGGACACCAATCCTTCCTAAATTAGACAGTGTTTAGGGTATGCCATAGACCATAGGTTGCAAAGGGGGATTGTATGCGTATATACAATTCTAGGTGTTCTTTCTATATGATGACCCCATGAGTCTGTGTGTCTTAAGGATTTATTATGATGCCAAGTGATGCTGTGTGATGTCTCTATTGCCTTGCTGTGAAATGAACACCCCCTGGTTAAGTAACTCAGTTTTGAAATGCTTCGATTTTGTATGCTAGTGAATGAGCTTGACTTGAGTTGGATTGGTATGTGACTTGATTGTTTAGATTATCTAAGTTTTGTGATTCATGACATGGCATAATCTCTGACTTGTTGCTTGCATTCTGTGAATTCTATGATTCCACATCATTGCTGAATAACTGCATACACACATATTTGAAGCATGGTAAGGCGACCCTAGAAACCTGCATTCACGTATCCTTGCCCTTATATGTTTGATCAGAGTAGCACAGCGGAAGCATGTAGGCTTATAAGCCACAGAGCTAGGATTCGTCTAGGAGCATAACCATTCATTTGTATGAATCTATAACTTAAGAGATAATCAGTTCCAAGTAGGGACCTTAGGGAAAGTCTCTCCACCATCAAAACCATCAACTTACATTATGCCTTAGCATTTCCATCTCAAAGTTATTCTTATCGACATGATATGCTAGTTTATGTTGTTCATGATTCTTGATCTTCAGTGCTCTGTTGTTAATCCCTGCACGATGTCAATGTGAATTCAAGTGTTACTTCGAGTTCCTTCGTTGTCTCTGTGATGTAATTTGATCCCTACTAATAAATAGTTAGGCACGTAATCAAACAAGCAACAAGGATGAGTTTGAAACTTTCAAATATACTTTTGAAAATGCAGTGACTCTTCATATATTCTAAGATTGGTTTATAATTCACGCCAACTTCTTTAAGGCTTATAATTCTTTCTAAAAGTACTCAAAACATCTAAACTGGTAAGAAAGATTTGGCAAGAAACATTCTTTCATCGAATATGCACGTTGAAAAGCTTGAATGTATGATGCATTGCTAGAATGTAACTATACTTCATTTGAAATTTCATTTAAACTATATTCAGAACACATTCATAAAATATATGCAGGTTACGTACATTTAAAAGCTTTCTTCTTTTCTTAAAAATGCTTTACTTGACCTCTTGAGGCTCGTATTCCTTTAAAAGAACTTCTTTTCTTTTCTGAACTACTTAGAATTGCAAAAAGCCAAATCTCATTTTTATCATGAACTTACTTATAACATAAAAACATCTTATTATGCTGGCTAGAGAGGTCAGCACTGCCCTCAAGTGAGATCGTTAGTCTTAAGCTACGTTATCCCCGGGGTATACGTACTTAGCTTTTGGCCAAAACGCGTCTTAGCAGAGTAACTGTAACATCGATACTATCCTCCGTGGGGCAACAGCTCACACCAGGATAATCATATCCTGAGTCCAGTCCCCCTCAAGGTTTTCTTACGCATCACACATTAGGGAACAACTCACACCAAGATAATCATATATTGAGTCCAGCTCTCGGGAACAGCTCACGCCATCTTTGCGTCTAGCTTCCAACATTGCCTTAGGGGAAAACAGTTAATGCCATCTTTGCGTCCAGTTCCCACCCTTAACGTCTTGCCACTTACCTAGCACTTTCATAGCCTTTAAAATCGCATTACATTTCTCTTCGTCGGATGCTTACTTTGCTGAAATCTTTCTTTTAAAGAAAATGATCATAACCTTTTGAAATGTTTATAGTTCATTAGTTTTTGGCTTAAAAACTTCTTGTAAACGGAATAAGTTTGCTAACTCATAAATCGACTTCGTAAATAGCTTAAAAGTTTCTTATAGACGTAATACATTTATTAACATGTAAATCGACTTCCTTTGAAACTTAAAAGCTTCTTAAAAGCGTAATAAGCTTGTTAATACATAAACCGACTTCGCTTTAAATTTAAAAGTTTCTTATAAACGTAATACGTTTACCAAATCGTAAAACGACTTAGTTTCTAACTGAAATGCTTCGTACGAATGTAATAAGTTTGCTAAATCATAAAACAACTCCGTTTCTAACTTGAAAGCTTTGTATAAACGTAATAAGGTTGCTAAATCATAAAACGACTTCGTTTCTAACTTGAAAGATTCGTATAAACGTAATAAGGTTGCTAAATCATAAAGCAACTTCGTTTCTAACTTAAAAGATTCGTACAAACATAATAAGGTTGCTAAATCATAAAGCAACTTCGTTTCTAACTTAAAAGCTTCGTATAAACGTAATAAGGTTGCTAAATCACAAAGCGACTTCGTTTCTAACTTAAAAGCTTCGTATAAACGTAATAAGGTTGCTAAATCACAAAGCGACTTCGTTTCTAACTTAAAAGCTTCGTATAAACGTAATAAGGTTGCTAAATCACAAAGCGACTTCGTTTCTAACTTGGAAGCTTCGTATAAACGTAATAAGGTTGTTAAATCATAAAACGACTTCGTTTCTAACTTGAAAGCTTCGTATAAACGTAATATGATTACTAATTCGTAAAACGAAACCCATTTGGAACTTAAAGTGCTTAGTTAGTGTTTAATTCAAACTAGATTCATAATAAAATCCTCAGTTGCCATTTTATAACTCGTTTCAATCCCTTTTAGAACCTAAAGCAGGGTGTGTAAATAAACCGAAGGCTAAAACGTTCCAAACTTGCTACTATTCAAACTTAAAGCACTTGGCTCATTTATAAGGTAAATATTTCTTCATAAAGTTTCAACGTAAATGCTTATTGAAACATAATGGTTTCACTAGCTCTTAACTCGAAACTCCATAGAGACTCAAATAAGCAAATAGCATACAAATCAGCTAAACTCACAATTAGCACCTTAAGATGCTCTTTTTCAGGTTGTCTAAATTCTTTTAAACGCAAGGAGAAGTCATACACTAACTGATGCCTTAAAACATTTTCGAACTCACTTTTAGTTCGCTTTTAAACTTTCTAAACCTATCAACTATTCAGTCGCATCATTAACTAAATAATTCGACGATTTAGGACCTTTTTACACATTAGATGTCCTAACAAACAGATAGACGACTGACAAACTTAAAAGCATTTTCAAACGTGTAAAACAAACTTTCTAAATTACCTTGTCTTTTTAAAGACGCCTAAAGTTTTCAGAATTAATCACATAACATCACGTAGCCTATCGGGGGAAAAGGGTTCACACATATCGCATTTATACACTTCATATGACAACTCAGCCGAATCTACTCAATAAGCCACACATGGCCTCGCAATCTACACGATTGCGGTAGTTCACAACCCAAACTCCCTCCTCACACAGCACCGACTATAAGAACCTCAAACCACTCAATAGTTCCACCTCGAGCCATCCAACTTCCAACTCGGTTTAATATTGTCATACACAAACCAACAATACATAAAACGATCGTATATAGGTATGACATTCATGCTTAATAGCCAACTTAAAATTTAACGTATACTAAACCGATGCAAATAGAAACTTCAAAGTGATATTTACTTTGTAGTTCAGTTCGCAAACTGATATCCATAGGCATAGCATCTCATAGTAATTACTACGAATAGAATATTAACATGCCCAAACTAATGTAACCATAACCTTTAGACACAATTCAGTTCATTCCATAACCACTTCAACTAGCATTCTCAAACTTTAAAACGGAATTTGAACTAATGAATTATTAGAAACACAGCGCTATGCTAACATTCTGTTCATTAAACTTTTCTCTACTATCTAGTTATTAACATTCAGCATCAATTCAAAATCCAAATGACCCAAAATCAGCACCATGTTCATAATTCCTCAATCTCAAATCTAAAATTACCCAAATTGATTTCTAACTTCAAAATCAACATGCACTATATACATTTAGTTAAATTCATTGAAAATAGTAGTAATTTAGGATAATAGGCATATGCTATGTGAGTTTAGGTTTAGTCAGATTAACTAAAATTATGCATGTCCTGTTTCAGCTGAATTTAGTTTAAATCGATGCATGTTAAGTTTAGTTAGTTCATGCCTGAAAGTAGCTTCAAAATGAATTATGCATGTTTGGAATCCATTCAAGTATATTTAGTTAATACATGCCTGAAAAGTAGCTTTGAAGTGAATTATGAACGTTCAGAATCGATTCAAGTATATTTAGTTAATATGTGCCTGAAAAATAGTTTTGAAATGAAATATGCCTGTTTAGATTAGATACATGTATGCTTAGTTAATTCATGTTTGTTTAATAACTTCAAAGTGAAATATGAATGTTTAGAATTGATATATGTATGCTTAGTTAATTTACGTTTGTTTAACAACTTCGAAGTGAAATATAAATGTTTAGAATCGATGTATGTACACTTAGTTAATTCATGCTTGATTAATAGCTTCGAAATGAAATGAGAATGCTTAGAATCGATACTTGTGTGATTAGTTAGTTTATACCTTAACCGTGACTTTCAAATAATAAATGAACACCTCGAATACGATAAGATTCCTCTTTGATTAGTTTAGTTGGTTTGTTAAGTGTTATTTCAAGTTAAGGCCTTGTAGACGTATACGTAAATGTGGTTATATATATAGATATATATCTGTATGCTTGCGGTAACGCACCGCTGGATGGTGCTGCTTCCCTAGGTAAGTGCATAAACCCTGTTACACGTCTCTTTATAAGTTTTCATGGTAATATGTTCAGATTACCGAATTGAAAACCGAGATGATAGTTGGACGATTTGAGGTAGAACTATGAGTGGTTTGAGGTTTTTTATGGTCGGTTGTTATGTGAGGAGGGAGCCTGGGTTGTGCATTAACCACAATTGTGTGGATTGTGAGGCCATGTGTGACTTCTGCTGAGATTGATTAATTATGAAGTGTTATGAATATGCCATGTGTGAACACCTTCCCTCTTGAAATTGTTAAATGATTCTATGTGAATGATTTGCAAACTTAGTAATCTTTAAAAGGTCAACTGAAGCAGTTTTATTACAAAACTTAGTTTGAGTTATATGCTAGCTACGTAGTTTAAGTTGCGAATGAGTTTTTAAAAGGGTTTCCAAGTTGAAAATGAAAGAACCATAACCAATGGTAGGGTTATGGGTTATTTTGCTAGATAAGCATACATATATGAATAGGCATAAGTATACATATGTGTAAGTAATTATGTTTATGTTTATGTGTACGTTGAGGAGCTACTCTAGAAACTTTAAGCTTAAGTCTGAGAGCCAGGGATGGTGGCTTAGTATTCTGCTTGGCGTAACATAAGCTATGTTAAGATGACTCATGGATGGTGGTTTGAATCCCACCTGAAGTCTCAATCTGTAAGTTATGACTCAGCATAGTATGATGTCTGTCCGGATAAGCGTATGTTGTCACTCGAGTTTGGCCGACTCGGGATGGCAGTGACAAAGTACCTCTAAGAGTTTAGTCTCCTCACTTATGTGATCAAATCATTGTGTATGTTTCTTTTAATAGACGATGAACTTACGCCAAGAGTAATTTCCTATTAAGTAAGAAACGCAGTCGGCGTTTCACCTTTTTAAGTATTTCAAAAAGAAAGTTTTTAAGGGTCATTATGAGACCAATATGAAAGAGATTCTTTTAAGAATATGAGCCTCAAGAGACTAAGAGAAGAGTTTTATGAGCCTTAAGAGGCTAAATAAAGTGTTTTCAGTAAAAAGAAAGAAAGTTTTGTGCGCATATCATATGAAAGATGATCTAAGTAAAGTATGCTGATGAAAATAAACCGTTGTGTGCATATTTCAAGTATAATTTATGAATGAGATGCTAAGTGAAAAACGATTATGAAAAAGAAAGCCTTATGAGTATATTCCATGCATAACCTATGAATGAGATTTGAATGATACTTGAAATGTGTGCGTCTTATGCATATTATATGAATGAAATGCCAAGAGAAGCATGATTATGAAAAGAGATAGCTTTATGTCCGCATCATATGAATAAGGTTTCATGCATAGTTTGAATGGAATGATAAGTGGTTATGTTCATGAATAAAAAGATCCCTATGCTTAATCTATGAAAGAAAGCTCTATGCTTAGCCCTCGCTACTTGCTTATGTGTTTAAGTGCTTGTTAGTAAAGAAGTTTAGTCATTTAAGGACCTACAAATGCGTTTGGGTGCCTAGAATGAGGTTCATGGGTAATGAACCGTCTTTAGAGACTATAATTGCCTAATATGATAGTAAAGTACGAATACGTGATATGTGACTAATTAAGATATTACTGCCTGCAACGGTTTTAGTTTTAAGGGGGTCGGGGGACACTCACTGGGCATGTGGTTATTCATCCCATTACTCTTTCCCCTTGTTCCCAAGGTTTACATCATGACAAGCAGGAGCCAAGTCACTTATGCCAAGATGGATTCTATTCTTGCTTGCAAGGTGTCGTGTGTGCCCCTTTGAAGGGGATTTTACGTGTTTAATGAAGTCATGCAATGTACTCCTAGAATTGTAAACGTTTATAAACTAGTATTCTAGTTCATGTAGTGTATTTAGTTTAAGAGTCACTCTATATGACCATGTGTGCTAACCATCTTATTAGTCAGTTGTCTTTTTAGTCGAAATCAGCTACGGTTTGGGATATAAACCCCAGTACTCCGGTTGTGTAAATCGTTAAGTTGTACCTTTCACTTTTCCTGTATTAATGACTATTTCATTTGATGTACTCCGAGCGAGTTGCTCGTTGAGTTATGAACCCCAGCGTGCAACTGTTGAGCTTCTTTTAAAATGTTTTACGCTTCCGTCGATCTGCAGGGGTTTATTGTAAGGCTATTATCCTGAAAACGGAAAGTTTTTAGGGAAAACTCTGTCTGTTCCACCCCGGAATTTAAATAGAAAGTTAAGAAAATGTAACGCTCCCGGCTCTAGGGGCCGGTCGTGTTGCATATATAAATATGTATATACGAACATATGCATATACATACAT
>JAKOGI010003901.1:10000-12500 GCA_029747015.1 Carnegiea gigantea
CTGTCCCAGCTGAGTATGAAAAATCGGCACGGTTGATGTCCACTCCGTGCACGGCCACCAAACCTCCTGAAGCTCTCTAGGGGGATGGTCCGGGCGGAGTATGAAAAATAGGCACGGTTGATGTCCACTCCGGGCACGGCCACCAAACCTCCTGAAGCTCTCTAGGGGGATGGCCCGGGCGGAGTATGAAAAATCGGCACGGTTGATGTCCACTCCGGGCACGGCCACGAAAGCTCGTTGTGCTCTTTAGGGGGAAGGTGATTGAGCTAGTGCCCCGCCCCGTCCGCGACCCGAGCAGGATGAACGATGGTGAGTGACACCCCGCCCCCGGCCCCGTGACCCCCCCGCGCGCATTATAATCTTTGACAGGGCGCAGGGCGCAGGGACGCAGGGGCGCGGGGGCGGACTTGACGGACTTGAGCGGACCTTGGGCGGACTGGGCGAAGGAAGGGTCGAGAGCTAGGCCCCGTGGCGTGCCGCGTGCCCCCATATTGGTGCCCCAAGTCCCGAACGTCGATGCCAAGGCATGCCCCCGAGTCCCGGGGAGCGGCCCCGTGCACGGCCGAGGCCTGCCCCCGCGTCCCGCACATCGGCCCCGGGGCATGCCCCCGTGCATCGCCTCTAGAACGCCCCCGAAGCAAGGCCAAGGCATGCCCCCCGAGTCCCGCCCATCGCCCCGTGGCAAGGCCAAGGCATGCCCCCGAGTCCCGCACATCGCCCCGGGCCGTGCCCCCGGGTCCCGAGGAACGCCCCCAAACGGCCCCGGTGCATGCCCAAGGCGTGCCCCCGCGTCCCGAGGATCGGCCCCGGTCCATGCCCAAGGCGTGCCCCCCGGGTCCCGAGGAAGGCCCCCGGAACGGCCCCGGTGCATGGCCACGGCATGCCCCCGAGTCCCGCACCTCGCCCCGGGGCGTGCCCCCGAGGAACGCCCCGGTGCATGCCCAAGGCATGGCCCCGAGTCCCGCACGTCGCCCCGGAACGGCCCCGGGGCGCGGCCAAGGCATGGCCCCGAGTCCCGGGGAACGCCCTCAGAACGGCCCCGGTGCATGGCCCCGCGTCCCGCACATCGCCCCGAAACGGCCCCGGTGCATGCCCAAGGCATGCCCCTGAGTCCCGAGGAAGGCCCCCACAACGGCCCCGGGGCATGGCCGAGGCATGCCCCCGGGTCCCGAGGACCGGCCCCGGGGGGCCCCGGGGCATGCCCCCGGGTCCCGAGGGTCGGCCCCGGGGCATGCCCCCGAGAGCGTCCACGCACGCTGCCGGACGCCCACGGCAGCATCCATGCATGCCGGGCAGCGTCGGGGCATGCTGTCGCTGGGTGCCGGGGGCTGCCGGGGGGTGCTGGATGCTGGCCGCAGGCTGTGAACGCTGGCCGCAGCCCTGTGAACGCTGGCCGCTTGTCCTGGACGCTGGCCGCAGCCCGTGAACGCTGGCCGCTTGTCCTGGACGCTGGCCGCAGGCTGGGAACGCTGGCCGCAGGCTGGGAACGCTGGCCGCAGCCCTGTGAACGCTGGCCGCAGCCCTGTGAACGCTGGCCGCTTGTCCTGGACGCTGGCCGCAGGCTGTGAACGCTGGCCGCAGCCCTGTGAACGCTGGCCGATTGTCCTGGACGCTGGCCGCAGCCCTGTGAACGCTGGCCGCAGCTCCTGAACGCTGGCCGCAGCCTGTGAACGCTGGCCGCTTGTCCTGGACGCTGGGCGCAGCCCCTGTACGCTGGGCGCAGCCCCTGGACGCTGGCCGCAGGGCCCTGAACGCTGGCCGCAGCCCCGCGAACGCCCGAAAGCAGTCCCGAGAAAAAATCCCCGTATTTTTGTCGTGCGTTTTTCCCCAAATTTTGTCCACCCCTTCCCCACGATTTTTAGAGGATTTACAAGCTTTGTCCCGCATTTTCTGATTTTTCTCCGATTTTTAGGATTTTTTTTCGTTTTCGACTTTAAAAAATCATAAAAAATAGCTCGGGTGTCCGAAAAATTCCGAAAAAATATTTTTTAGTAATTTCACATAATGATCTTTCCAATGGTACCATTGGTTGCTGCTGAAACATTCTAAATCTTCAAAAAACCCCAGTATGATTTTTTGTCACAGTTGATGTCTACTGGGGGCAGAGCCAGTAGAGTTATAAGAGCTCTTTATAGGGGAGGTGCTTGGCAAGCAGCTGGGGCAGCAGCAGGGTCAGCGGCAGCCATCGCCCATGCATGGCATGGCATGGCATGATGTCAAAGGCCTTGTTGCCATGGCTTCCTTGCACCGAACCTTGGCGGGCGGATGAGAGACCACCCCGGGGGTCGGGTTTTGCCTCGGGAAGCGTGACTAGCATGAAAATTGTTGGATATCGATCGATGGAGTGCGGGAATCGTTGCTATGCTAGTTCCTACCTTCCGAGGCACCGGTGGTGCTCCTGACGCCCGTCTTCGGGGGCATTCCCTAGGCTTCTAGGATGCCATCACGGGTGGGGGCCTTGCCCCCCCTCACCCGAGAACGGTGATCACCCCCACGTGGG
>JAKOGI010003901.1:22500-27500 GCA_029747015.1 Carnegiea gigantea
GCCTGTGAACGCTGGCCGCAGCCTGTGAACGCTGGCAGCTTGTCCTGAACGCTGGCCGCTTGTCCTGAACGCTGGCCGCAGCCTGTGAACGCTGGCCGCTTGTCCTGAACGCTGGCCGCAGGCTGTGAACGCTGGCCGCTTGTCCTGAAAGCTGGCCGCAGGCTGTGAACGCTGGGCGCTTGTCCTGAACGCTGGCCGCAGCCTGTGAACGCTGGCCGCAGGCTGTGAACGCTGGCCGCTTGTCCTGAACGATGGCCGCTTGTCCTGAACGCTGGCCGCAGCCTGTGAACGCTGGCCGCTTGTCCTGAACGCTGGCCGCAGCTTGTGAACGCTGGCCGCAGGCTGTGAACGCTGGCCGCTTGTCCTGAACGCTGGACGCTTGTCCTGAACGCTGGCCGCAGCCTGTGAACGCTGGCCGCTTGTCCTGAACGCTGGCCGCAGCCTGTGAACGATGGCCGCAGGCTGTGAACGCTGGCCGCTTGTCCTGAACGCTGGCCGCAGCCTGTGAACGCTGGCCGCAGGCTGTGAACGCTGGCCGCATGGCCTGAACGCTGGCCGCTTGTCCTGAACGCTGGCCGCAGCCTGTGAGCGCTGGCCGCAGGCTGTGAACGCTGGCCGCTTGTCCTGAACGCTGGCCGCAGCCTGTGAACGCTGGCCGCTTGTCCTGAACGCTGGCCGCAGCCTGTGAACGCTGGCCGCTGTCCTGTGAACGCTGGCCGCTTGTCCTGGACGCTGGCCGCAGCCTGTGAACGCTGGCCGCTTGTCCTGGACGCTGGCCGCAGGCTGCGAACGCTGGCCGCAGGCTGTGAACGCTGGCCGCAGCCCTGTGAACGCTGGCCGCTTGTCCTGAACGCTGGCCGCTTGTTCTGAACGCTGGCCGCTTGTCCTGAACGCTGGCCGCAGCCTGTGAACGCTGGCCGCTTGTCCTGAACGCTGGCCGCAGCCTGTGAACGCTGGCGGCAGGCTGTGAACGCTGGCCGCTTGTCCTGAACGCTGGCCGCAGCCTGTGAACGCTGGCCGCTTGTCCTGAACGCTGGCCGCAGGCCTGTGAACGCTGGCCGCTGCTCCTGAACGCTGGCCGCTGCCTGTGAACGCTGGCCGCATGCCTGTGAACGCTGGCCGCTTGTCCTGAACGCTGGCCGCAGGCTGTGAACGCTGGCCGCTTGTCCTGAACGCTGGCCGCAGACTGTGAACGCTGGCCGCTGTCCTGTGAACGCTGGCCGCTGGCCTGTGAACGCTGGCCGCAGGCCGTGACCTGTCCCAGCTGAGTATGAAAAATCGGCACGGTTGATGTCCACTACGGGCACGGCCACCAAACCTCCTGAAGCTCTCTAGGGGGATGGTCCGGGCGGAGTATGAAAAATAGGCACGGTTGATGTCCACTCCGGGCACGGCCACCAAACCTCCTGAAGCTCTCTAGGGGATGGCCCGGGCGGAGTATGAAAAATCGGCACGGTTGATGTCCACTCCGGGCACGGCCACGAAAGCTCGTTGTCCTCTTTAGGGGGAAGGTGATTGAGCTAGTGCCCCGCCCCGTCCGCGACCCGAGCAGGATGAACGATGGTGAGTGACACCCCGCCCCCGGCCCCGTGACCCCCCCGCGCGCGTTATAATCTTTGACAGGGCGCAGGGCGCAGGGACGCAGGGGCGCGGGGGCTGACTTGACGGACTTGAGCGGACCTTGGGCGGACTGGGCGAAGGAAGGGTCGAGAGCTAGGCCCCGTGGCGTGCCGCGTGCCCCCATATTGGTGCCCAAAGTCCCGAACGTCGATGCCAAGGCATGCCCCCGAGTCCCGGGGAGCGGCCCCGTGCACGGCCGAGGCCTGCCCCCGCGTCCCGCACATCGGCCCCGGGACATGCCCCCGTGCATCGCCTCTAGAACGCCCCCGAAGCAAGGCCAAGGCATGCCCCCCGAGTCCCGCCCATCGCCCCGTGGCAAGGCCAAGGCATGCCCCGAGTCCCGCACATCGCCCCGGGCCGTGCCCCCGGGTCCCGAGGAACGCCCCCAAACGGCCCCGGTGCATGCCCAAGGCGTGCCCCCGCGTCCCGAGGATCGGCCCGGTCCATGCCCAAGGCGTGCCCCCCGGGTCCCGAGGAAGGCCCCCGGAACGGCCCCGGTGCATGGCCACGGCATGCCCCCGAGTCCCGCACCTCGCCCCGGGGCGTGCCCCCGAGTCCCGAGGAACGCCCCGGTGCATGCCCAAGGCATGGCCCGAGTCCCGCACGTCGCCCCGGAACGGCCCCGGGGCGCGGCCAAGGCATGGCCCCGAGTCCCGGGGAACGCCCTCAGAACGGCCCCGGTGCATGGCCCCGCGTCCCGCACATCGCCCCGAAACGGCCCCGGTGCAAGCCCAAGGCATGCCCCTGAGTCCCGAGGAAGGCCCCCACAACGGCCCCGGTGCATGGCCGAGGCATGCCCCCGGGTCCCGAGGACCGGCCCCGGGGGGCCCCGGGGCATGCCCCCGGGTCCCGAGGGTCGGCCCCGGGGCATGCCCCGAGAGCGTCCACGCACGCTGCCGGACGCCCACGGCAGCATCCATGCATGCCGGGCAGCGTCCGGGCAGGCTGTCGCTGGGTGCCGGGGGCTGCCGGGGGGTGCTGGATGCTGGCCGCAGGCTGTGAACGCTGGCCGCAGCCCTGTGAACGCTGGCCGCTTGTCCTGAACGCTGGCCGCAGCCGGTGAACGCTGGCCGCAGGCTGTGAACGCTGGCCGCTTGTCCTGAACGCTGGCCGCAGCCTGTGAACGCTGGCCGCAGGATGTGAACGCTGGCCGCTTGTCCTGAACGCTGGCCGCAGCCTGTGAACGCTGGCGGCTTGTCCTGAACGCTGGCCGCAGCCTGTGAACGCTGGCCGCAGCCTCTGAACGCTGGCCGCTTGTCCTGAACGCTGGCCGCAGCCTGTGAACGCTGGCCGCTTGTCCTGAACGCTGGCCGCAGCCTGTGAACGCTGGCCGCTGGTCCTGGACGCTGGGCGCAGCCCCTGGCCGCTGGGCGCAGCCCCTGGACGCTGGCCGCAGGGCCCTGAACGCTGGCCGCAGCCCCGCGAACGCCCGAAAGCCGTCCCGAGAAAAAATCCCCGTATTTTTGTCGTGCGTTTTTCCCCAAATTTTGTCCACCCATTCCCCACGATTTTTAGAGGATTTACAAGCTTTGTCCCGCATTTTTCTGATTTTTCTCCGATTTTTAGGATTTTTTTTCGTTTTCGACTTTAAAAAATCATAAAACATAGCTCGGGTGTCCGAAAAATTCCGAAAAAATATTTTTTAGTAATTTCACATCATGATCTTTCCAATGGTACCATTGGTTGCTGCTGAAACATTCTAAATCTTCAAAAAACCCCAGTATGATTTTTCGTAACAGTTGATGTCTACTGGGGGCAGAGCCAGTAGAGTTATAAGAGCTCTTTATAGGGGAGGTGCTTGGCAAGCAGCTGGGGCAGCAGCAGGGTCAGCGGCAGCCATCGCCCATGCATGGCATGGCATGGCATGATGTCAAAGGCCTTGTTGCCATGGCGTCCTTGCACCGAACCTTGGCGGGCGGATGAGGGACCACCCCGGGGGTCGGGTTTTGCCTCGGGAAGCGTGACTAGCATGAAAATTGTTGGATATCGATCGATGGAGTGCTGGAATCGTTGCTATGCTAGTTCCTACCTTCCGAGGCACCGGTGGTGCTCCTGACGCCCGTCTTCGGTGGCATTCCCTAGGCTTCTAGGATGCCATCACCATCACGGGTGGGGGCCTTGCCCACCCTCACCCGAGAACGGTGATCACCCCCACGTGGGCAGGGGTGATTGTCGGTGAATTCCCGCGGCCCACCGTCCCTTCTTTCTTGACCCGGCCCCCTTGCTCCCTGACATCATTTCTGTTGCTCGACATGCCCAGTCCTGGGGGCGGACGGCGGACGCACTGGCTTGTGGGATTTAAGCGGGGGCGTGTTGCCTTCCACGTGCGGGCTGACCGTCGCAAGCGCGGTGACAGGGGAGGCGACGCGGGATGGGCCGTGGGCCGGCCCCGGTTGTGAGAAGCCGGTGATCGGTGAGTGAGGGCCTAGACGCTTGAGCTTGTAAGCCCCTCGCGCCCGTGAGGCACTGCCACGAACGGGGTGGAAGGCTTGGCTTGAGGAGCCGATCCGTGCGACGACGGCGGGGTTGATCGCTCCGGTGGTGGAATCCGACGATCGGTGAGTGAGGGCCTAGACGCTTGAGCTTGTAAGCCCCTCGCGCCCGTGAGGCCGAAGTACACGAACGGAATGGGAGGCCCTTCCCGAGGAGCACTTCCAAGGGCGCGACCTGAGGCCTGCGCGGGGCGGGGAGTGCCCTTCGCATCGGGATTTTGCCGGTGGGGATGCCGTTGCGCCCCTCGTCCCTTGTTTCTTGCCATGGCACCTTGCTCCTTGACATTGCCTTTCTGTTGCTTGACGACCCACCTCCCCCCGTCCCGGGGCGGACGGCGGAGGCACTGGCTGTGGGATTTGCGCGGAGGCGTGTTGCCTTCCACGTGCGGGCTGACTGTCGCAAGCGCGGTGACAGGAGAGGCGACGCGGGATGGGCTGGACGCCCGGTTGTGAGAAGCCTGTGATCGGTGAGTGAGGGCCTAGACGCTTGAGCTTGTAAGCCCCTCGCGCCCGTGAGGCACTGCCACGAACGGGGTGGAAGTCTTGTCTTGAGGAGCCGATCCGTGCGACGACGGCGGGGTTGATCGCTCCGGTAGTGGAAGCCGACGATCTGTGAGTGAGGGCCTAGACGCTTGAGCTTGTAAGCCCCTCGCGCCCGTGAGGCCGAAGTACACGAACCGAGTGGGAGGCCCTTCCCGAGGAGCACTTCCTAGGGCGCGACATGAGGCCTGCGCGGGGCGGGGAGTGCCCTTTGCATCGGGATTATGCCGGTGGGAATGGCGTTGTGCCGCGGGGTGGGGGGTCACCTCCCCTCCTCAAAATCCAACCCGATTTCCTTCGAGATCCCCCCGAAAACCCCTTGTTCACACCACCTTCCTTCCCCTCCCG